>JAODAL010036552.1:0-41535 GCA_025379985.1 Phyllomedusa bahiana
TCTGTCTTCCCCCTTTTACACATAAGCAAGAGCTGGTACGCACAGGTATTGCTGGCCTGGGCCCCAAAAGCAAGATACACCCCCAAGATATTCACTGACTATTTTAATGACTTTTATTTCCAGCCTATCTATATATAGCCTTTATACATGTTCAGGGCATTACTAATGGGCATAAGCTCCATAATGCGCCAAACACACAGGTGAGGGGCGGGGAACTTTAGACTCCATTTATAATCGCACAAAAAACACTTTCATGCATTCAGGCGCATTATACACTGAAAATGAGACTCGACGATTCACTTTGAAGCATCTTCCAAAAATATTAGTAGAATAATCAAGTGTCATAACGTCCAAGCCGGCGTGTACTAGAGGAATTAAAATGACCCCGGTCAGGAAGGGAGGGAATTGCCTGGTCAGAAACTGGTTTATGCTGATGTGATGCGGCGTGGCACTACCTTGGTGGTGAGGGGGTTAATGTAGTCATACTTCCCAACTTTTTGGATGGTCAAAGAGGGACACATGTGGTTCATTGAAAGAAATATATAATTTTTTCATGTACATTTATACATTTCAGCCAATTTTCATTTAAAGTGAGTGCACAGTTGTCCAAATACAGACACTTTTCAGCCATTCAGGCGGCTCACAGTGTAGCACAAGCAACATGCATCTAAGAACATATGCTCACATGGACCCAACACGCTGTGTGAACATACCCGTAGTGTTACTTACTGCATAGATTTCACAGATGTAGCACTTATTAACCCCTTTTCACTACGCAGTCATAATAATATAACTTCATTTTTTTCCTTCCCGCTTTCCAAAAGCCCTGACTTTTCCATCTACACAGACATACGAGCGCTTGGTTTTTTCAGGACAAGATGGACTTTTTAATGCTGCCATTGACCAGATCATATATTGTACTTGGAAGCAAAAACAAATGAAGTGTGTTTGTATGGGTATGTGTGTGTGTGTGGTTTGGTGTGTGTGGGGCGTGTGTGTGGTGTGTGTGTGGGGGGTGGGGGGTTATGTGAAAAAAAAATACAGAGATTTTGTCTTTATGGTATAAATGATGCTTTATCTGGATTTGACAGGCCCAAATGATTCTGGCGATATCAAATATATAATGTTTCCGTAATGTTTTAATACTTTAAAAAAAAAATAAACACGTTGGCTATTTTTAAAATTTTCGCCTCTGCGCCATTTTTTTCAAATAATCATTTTCTTGCTTTTACACCTATAGACCTGAGTGCGGGTGCGTTATTTACAGGCTGAAGTGTATTTTTTTGGTACCATTTTGGTATGGAGGCGACTGCTTGATCACTTTTTATTCCAACTTTTAGGGAACCTAAATGATCACAAAACACAATTTGGCCGTTCTTCTACGGTGTTCAGGATACGGCATAAAGGATGTTATATTTTAATTGTTTGGACTTTTACAGATGTGGTGATACCAATTATTTGCAACTTTTATATTATTTTTTATTTGTCAAATAACAAATAGGGAGGTGATCAAAATTTAATATTATTTATTTTTTAAAACTTTTTTTTTTGTATTTCAAGTGGTTGTACCACAAGGTACAATCCTCTGCACTGGTCGCTAGTAGCTAGCTGTCAGCCAACCATACATGTGAATAAGAAGGGTACGCAAACTTGGCTATGGTTAATGTAATCTTACCTCCTAATGTATCCAGACCCTTCTCCAGAATCCTGGTCACCAGAACTTGTTATATTATTACATCTATAAAGTGCTGTCCACCAATGATGTCAATATATCAAATAAAGCATTGCAGTGCCACCTAATACATATGCATGGTCAGTATATCACATATTCATCATACAAATCTACAAATAATAACATTCTCATTTACAGACTTAATAACAATTATTGAGACAAAGTGTCGAGAGAAATGTATATGATATAATTAGAGATGGGTGAATTGATTCTAACGAAGTGGAATTCGTTTAGAATTTCAGGAAAACATCGGTTCTAAACGAAGTCAAAGTTTGGGGTGATTCACGGGAACGAAGTGTGCTTTTCATTAATAAAATGGCTGCGAGCACATGGCGTTACATGGGGCAAAGCACTCTGGGAGGAAGAAGGGCATAGCCTGCATGACATGTGCAGAGATGAAGCCAATCAGAGACCGGCGGGATTCTGTGACATCACCGCACTATAAAAATCCGGGCGCGACGCTGGCAAACACAACCGCTCTCACTGTACTGATCAGGGAAGGTGCCTGCCGCGGCTGATAGCTCTTACTGAAGAACTCATTTTTTAACAGATTTTTTGGGGGGTGTCTCAGCTTGTCTCAGAGAAATTGTTCTCTTAACGATCTATTTCTGAAATTTTTTGGGGTATTGGATCTGAAGTCCAGTTTTGCGTCCACTGCAGCTGCATATACATTTTAATGCTAACTGCTCACAGCACATTGAATAACCAAGGGGATCAAGCCAGTTACCTGTTGTATCATTAAAAGAAACAGCGTTTTTACAATACAAATACCACTTCATTTTTGGCTGCTCAATTCCCGTGGCCAATTTACATCCAGGGGGGAATTGAGGGATTGTTTCTGCTGCTGTGGGGACCCCCAAAGAAACCGTCTTTTTCAAACCGGGAAAAAAATACAAAAATTTTTCCCGTAGGGATAATTTTACAAACAAGGGAAAAATTTTTACAAAAATTTTTTTCTTGTTTATAGCGTAAAAAACACGCCATTGAAAAACCTACAAACCAGTTTTTTTGGGTTTCCCCCAATTTTTTTTCGCAAATTTTCATCAAAGGGGGTTTCCAAGTGTTTTTTCTGCAGTTTTTTCCAGTAAAAAAACTTTCTTTTTTCACTGCCACAGAAGAAATTCGTACATAAATTATATCCGAAGATTAATTAAAACCTGGTTTGTTTCTTTAAAAAATTTTAAAAAAAACACAGAGTTTTTTTTAAAGGGGGGACATACAAGTCATTTTTTTTCCTTCCCATTTGTTGGGGCGCAATTTAATTCCAAAGGGGGTTCCCCCAACTTTTTTTTGGGGTTTTAAATTTAAGTCAAATACAGGGTGTGGATTTACATATAAAAGATAACTTCATCCAAAAAGTGCTGTAAATTTTTGAACAAAAAAGAAAGTCAGACAGAGAGGGCAGGCCTTCACCCCGCAAGGGGGCAGTGGACAAACATTCCCTGGGGCAGGGCCCAGGTTGCAGCACCAAGGGGGCGCGCAGCAGGGGGGCACTTTCGGGAGGCCCCCCAACTACCGGGGCATCTAGCGGGGGGTGGTGTTTTTCAGCAACCCAATTGGTTTTTGATTGGTTTTAAATAGGTTTATCCTCTTCCTCCCAGATGACATCTGACAACCCCAGCCAAGAGTCGGTTTTGGGGAAAGGCAGCACAAAACCCCCTTTGGTTTTCATGGCCCGGGAGCGGGGGCAGCGGCCCCCCACCTGTCCTCCCTTCCCGCCCTAACCCCCTCCAGTTTCCCCCAGCCAGAAAATCACAAGGTGGTCTGGGCTCAGCCCCCACATAAAACAGGAGAACAATTTTAGGGGGGCAGCAGCAGCTACTTTTCACGAAGAAATGGGGCCCCAAAAACCCCCCGCTTTTGCAGTAGACGGCAAAGTTTTAAAAAATGTTTAGAGTTCCCTGGGGTTTAGTTGTAAGGGGGCAGCCTCTGAAACCCAAACCGGTGGGTGAGGAAAAGCAGTGACATGAAAGACAAATAGATTATTAAATACCGACCGCACTTGGGGGTTTGGGCCCGGGAGCTAACGTTAGCACCACGGCCCTTTCTTTAACACATGCACGTCACCATTTTGTGGCCGGGGGAAAAGGGCTTTAGATTGTGGCCACCTGCCGCCAAAAGCAGCAGGGGCCTGGGACCCCATCCATTGCAAACCAGTCAAGGCTCCACCACCCTGCAGAAGGGGGCTTTTTTCTCTTTTCCATCATCCCCGGTTTCCCGAAAGGGACTCTGCCAAACCCCCCTTTGAAAATCCCTGGGCTACTTTGGGAAACCAAAAAAAGGATTTTGGCCGCAAACCCTTTCCGATTTTTTTGTGGAAAGCTGTCCTGCCCCCCAGTAGTGTGGCATCAGAGCGGGGTTTTATTTCAGCGGGGCCATCGTTTCCCCAAGGAAACCCGCTTTTTTCCACCCGGGAAAATTTTGGGAAAGACCCGCCCCTTTTTCCCGATTTTAATAGGGGGTTGGTCGGCCCGGGTTTCCACACACCAATGGCCCTTTTGGGGTCAGACTGCTCAGGGCCAAACGCCTCATTTCCCAAAATGTGAGAAAAGTGTCAGTTTTAAACTTTCCTGCCCCAACCACTATTCTTATGCCGGGCCCCCCGCTTTATGCCCACATCTTTTGTCAGTTTTTCCATTTTTGCCACCAAACCCTCTTTACCAAAGGGGGCTGGTATTTCCCCCCCCCACCCCCACACTCGTCATTGGCCACTCCTTTACCCATACTCCTCCGCCTCACCTCCACACTCGCATTTTGCCAAACCTTTTGGGCCCCATAAACCCCCCGCCGTTTACCTCCACACTCTGGGCCCCGATTTTTTGCCCCCCTGAGCTCTCACTTTTTTTTTCCAGCTTTTTTTTGGCCTTACTCTACAGGCAAAAATTTTCCGCTTCCCGTTTTTTGGGGCATTTTCCCTCTTAAGTGCCCAGGGGAAATTTTTAAGTGAAGCGATTCTAAGAGCTTCGGCAGTTTTATTTGCTGTCAACCCAAAACACAACAAAAATTAAAACCAAAAAACCCCCAAACTCCCTCTGGGATTTTTTAAAAACATGGGGACAAACTCTTTACAGCACCCTGCAGGCTCTGGGCAACCGGAAAAGCTTTTTTTTAACCATTTGTCCCCAAAATTTAAATTTGGAAACCCAAACGAAAATTTTTAGCCGGAAAAATTTTCCCCCCCGGCAAAAAAATCCCCCCCCCAATCGAATTTTGAGAAATTCGCTCCCCCTTTTCCCACTGGTCCTATAACTTTGTTTAAAATTTAAAACACCCGAAAAGATCCAGACCCTTCCCAGAATCCCATTCCCCTAAAACTTGTTACATTTAAAAAACATCTAAAATGTTTCCAAACCCTTTTTTAAATCTGTTATAAAAAAAACCATGACAAGTTCCTTCCCGGCAGAGAGTTCCACTCCCCACTGCCTAACATTAAAGATTCCCTTTTTTTTTGTTTTTTGTAAAAACTTTTTTTTCCCCAAGAAGTAAGGGACACCCCCTTGTTTTGGGGTACCCCCTGGGTAAAAATAAATATTTTGGGGAGACCAAAATTTTACCTTAGATGTATTTAAACATATTTAAATTTTGTCCCCCCCGAAGCCGTCTTTCTTTTTGAACTAAATTAACCCTAATCTTGGGTAATCTTTCTTGGGAAATTTTAATCCACCCATTTCCTTTTAAAATTTTTTCTGCCCCCCTTGAAAACCTTTTTTAAGCTCTACAATGTATTTCCTGTGCACTGGGGCCCAAAAATGTACACAATACTCCATTTTGTGGTCTGAGGAAATTTTACTTGTAAAAATGGGAAAAAATAAAAGTTCTCATCATGTGATCCAAACCCCTTTTAATACCCCCCCCATGATCCAATACATTGGCAGCTGCTGCCCTTTACCGGGAGCAACAATTAAGT
The DNA here is from genome assembly GCA_025379985.1 of Phyllomedusa bahiana. Lineage (NCBI taxonomy): Eukaryota > Metazoa > Chordata > Amphibia > Anura > Hylidae > Phyllomedusa > Phyllomedusa bahiana. Next base: position 5,640 of record JAODAL010036552.1, read on the forward strand.
TTAAAAGTCCACTAGGATTCCCAAGCCTTCCTTTCCCCCACTTTTCCCCCGCGTTTTTTCCATTTAACATGTAAAACATGGAAAAAGATTTTTCCTCCCCAGGGGCATAACCTTGCCCTTTATCATTTTTTAAAACTCATCTGCCACTTACTGCCCCGGCCTCCAACCATCCCCAAACCCTTTGAAAAAAACACAAATTTTCTTTATTTTGTTGATTACTTTCGAGCTTATAACATCTGTCAAAGATTATATTCAAATGTGCAATCCATGTGTAAGGCATTAAAAGAAAATTTTAACGCCGCCCACCGCCTTTTTGGGATCGGGGTAATTTTCCCGGTTGTTTAAATTTTACCGACGTCTCTTGGAGTTTTCTGAGACATTTTGGTTTGCAACTCCCGAGCAAACCTCTGCAAGTTCCGGAAAGCAGGGGGGAAAACCCCCCCTTCCCTGGTGCTTTTAACCCTTTTTTAACCGCGGTTCCGGGTTGGAAACCCCACACAATAAAAAGGGGTTTTCCCCCCTTCTCTTTTCCCCTGATCGGACTCCTGGTTTAACCCCACAAGGGCCCCGGGAAAAGGCTGGGACATTTTAGGGGAAACCCAAGGGAGCCCCAGGGCTGGGGCTGGAAGAAGCCGCCCAACAGGGGACACTGTTGCGCCCGTGGGGGAATCTACACAGATAATAATGCATTAGCAAAAATAAGAAAATGTTAAAACAATTTCTAATGAAAAAAAGTTTAAAAAAGTTTTTCCCTTCATAGGAATTTTAAAAAAAAATAAAAAACATAAATTTTAAAAAAAAAATAAAGAAATTTAAAATTTTTAATTCCCAAAATAAAATTTTTGCCTACATTTTAAACACAAAAAAAAAAATACACATATTAGGTTCCACAAAGACTGTAATAACCTGTAAAAATTTTAAACTAACATGTTTAAATTTGTTGAAATGTGAAAATTTTGTAAAAAAAAAAAAAAATGGGAAAAATTTTAAAAAAAATTAAAAAAAAAATTCGCAAAAATTTATAAGTGAACTTAAACTATTTCCCCCCCAAAAATTTCAACTTTAAAACCCCAAAAAAATGAAGCCTCCGACAACTGGTTGTATACATCTTACACCAGTCACAATTTCAGTAAAAAAACGAAAAGTGGCCCAAAGTGGTTCTGGTCCCTAATTTCACACAATGCAAGAATAAAACCCCCATATTCTGTACCCGGGGTGCAGCTTAAAATTGTGAAACTGTATAATGCTTGGGTTAACCCCCCTTTAACAATCAGGGCTAAAAGGATTTTAATGACCGGCTGAAAATTTTCCCAAAATTTGGGGCTCCTAAAATCATTTTTTTTTAGTTTTCTGTTGGGCCCCAAACTCAAATTGGCTTACTATGGAGGGAGGAGCCTTTTTTCCCACCCTTCACAGCATCAGGCATTACAACAGTCTCCAACATCTCCAACCACATCCCGGGTTTAAAAGGAAAAAGATCTAAGAAAGTTTTTTTTATCAAAGGGACGCTTTTTTTTTCCTTCCTTTCCCTTTTTTTTTCAAAATTTTTTTGAAGATTATTAAAAAACAGATAGAAAAGGCCCCCAAAGGGGTCCCGCCTTCTCCCCTCCCCCCCACAAACCTTTATATTTGGGGGGTTTTTGGGAGGGGGGAATGCAAACCTTTCCATTTAAAAAACCCCCTTTTTGGGGGCAGCATCGTGTGCTGGGGGCTACAAAAGATACCTCCTTGTTGGGCTGGAGGGGAGATGTGATGTCTATCCAGACCTGTTTCCCCCCTAACAATTTTAACCCGTTTTTAAAATTGAAGTTTTAATTTTGCCCATGATAAAAATAATCCTCCTTTTCTTGATATTTTTCTATATGTAGAATCCGGTGGAGTTCATACAAAATTATACAGAAAACCCAATTCTGGCAATACTGCATTGAGAGCAAATAGCTGTCAGCCCAGACATACAGTATCTGCTATTCCCGTTGGAGAATATACGAGGGCAAAGCGGCTCTGCTCTTCCGTGGAATCGTATCAAAGAGAAATACAAGTGATTAATAACAGATTCAAAGACAGGGGCGATCCAAATTGTCCTTACAAAGAGCAGATATTACATTAAAAAAAGACAAACAGAGAATCTTTCCTAAATGATAAATATGATATAGAAGAAAATAAACTAAATATCCCAAAAATGTAATGTTTTATACTACATATAGTGAGGATTTTGACAAAATATAAAAAAAACAATTGGCAGTTACAGTGGGGGATGGAGCCGCCGCCATCCCGCGCTGTTTAACTCTCTAGACGCTGCGGTGTCTAAATGAATGAGAAACGGTCAGCGATCAGCGCCCAGCAGCGAGATCATTGTGTCCCTGAACGGTTTTTAAATGGAAAGCAGTGAAGCCGTTGAGAAGTCTGCTTCAACCGCTAATGTTTTTCTGCTTATACGTCATACAACTACCAACATGAAGTAGTAAAAAACCGCCATCCTTTGTACACCCATTGCATGATATTACAAAAAATTGCCCCTCACGCATTTTCCCGTAAGTACAAATAACTATAGGCGCAAAAATGTTTACATACGGAGTGGTACATGTTTAGTCTATTGTGGATGTGCATATTAACCCCTAGGAATACAGAAAATACTGTTGTTTTTAACCGAAAATAGAATGCCGTAAAAGCAAAACACCCCCCCAAACATGGCGCAAGTTACATTTTTTTTTTCACATTTTTCTCACTTAGAATTTTTTTTTTTTTCCGTTTCTCCCCCCATTTATTCTGGTGTAAAATGAATTACCACCCTTAGAAATTACAAATCTTGTTCCCGCAAAATAAAAGCCCTAAATGTCTATGTAGATGGAAAAATAAAAAAGTTATGGCTCTGGGAAGGCGAGGAGAGAAAAACGGATGTAACAAAAAAAATAGGCCGCGGCGGGAAGGGGTTAAGATCTCCCAACAGACCAGGACCATGTAATTTTTTTTCATTTTCAATGCTGTGTTACAAGAGGCGTCACTTTTTTATTTTTCTGTTGATATATTCGTTTGAGGGCTTGTTTGTAGTGACAGAATTTTCTATTTTTTAATATTTAAAAAATATATTTTTTTTTAAACATATTTTTAATATTTAAGAAACATATTTTTAATATTTTTTAATGCCACCATTTTGGGGGTACAGATAACTTATTAATGAACTCTTTCAAGGAAACTGGGAAAATAAATCAGTAATTCAGCCAGTTTTTTGTGCATTCTAAATTTATGCCATTCACCATATGGTAAACATATCGTGACAACCTTATGCTATGAGTCAGTACAATTATAACAATGACCGGTGTGAGGGTGGGGGGGGGGAGGGGTGGGGCAAGTGGGGGGGCACTCATCATTAATTGCTTTTTAAATTTTTTTTCACTTTTTGCACATAAGAAAAAACCTTTTAAATAAAAATGTTGTGTTTGTTTTGTGTGTCTTCTCCATATTTCCTATATCATTTTTATTTTTTTTTGTTGACAGATTTAGTATGAGGCTTGCTTTCTTGCAGGATGACGCTATAGTTCTTATTAGTAACATTTTTTAGTACAGAACACTTTTTGATCACTTTATTATTTTTTACTTTCCAATAAACACGGAGCAAAATATTGCAATATTTTAGGGATTGGTTTTTTTATTTTGGTTTTTTATGTCTTTTCCTTCCCATTTGAGATAAATATGTGATCATTTTATAGTTTGGGATGTTACAACTGCAGTATACCAATATGTATAGATTTAATTTCTGGTCATTTTTTGCGACTGAGGTATAGTTTAAATTGATACTATGTTGTCCTTTAAATATTCCCATTTTTTTTTGGGAAAGTCAAGTGACCAAAAAGTGCAATTTTAGTGTTTGGTATTTTTTTTTTCTCAGTAATGCTTGTTTTAATAATTGACTTTTACAGTATGCATCTATACCAAGATCAAGTGATGACTTTTTATTATTTTATTATTTTAATAGTAAAATAAAAGAATGGATAAGCTGTGAACATTAACATTTTTTTTTTTTTTTTTTTTATAAACCTTTTTTCTTTTAACGTTTGTCCCTGTAGTGTACTTGCCGCTGAAGAGACACGAAGGAATAGTTGTATTTACACAGCTCTTCCTTCTGTCCTGTTTAATGTTTCATGGCTTATGCCCTAAACATATATCCCAATAGATACCCGTGCTGGGGCCATAGACTTCAATAGGGGAAATGTAGTCCTGATTTTTGCAGGAAACACATAAATTCTCTAAATAGGGCAAATATAATCTAATTGAGGACTGAGTGCGTCCCTCATGAAATCTTTCATTTCTTGGGGGTCCCTTTAGGATAGATTTTTACAGGTATCCTGACACATATACCAGCTAAACAGGATTAAAAGGCCGCCAAAATGAGATGTGAATGGGGCCTTAAAGAGGCATATTATTCAAAAACCCATGTTTTGTCTTCCTGACAGGCCCCAGTTTTTGAAATTGACAGGGTCACTTTTTTGAGAAAAATTTTATACCCCAAACCGGTTTTTTCCCAGGATTGTTTTCTCTGCACTTTGGTGTTTTTTAATTTTCCCCAAAAAATTTTGGTCCATAAAATTTCCTTATTTATTTGTGAAAAAATCGGGTTTTTTGGGGAAAATTTGGGGCCAAAATTTTAAAAGGGTTAAAAAATTTCTGTTTTGTAAAGGGCCAGTAGTTGGGCCCCCCAAACCAAAATATTTTTATAACTAGTTTACCATAGGGCCCATGTGGGTTTGGCTTTTATTTTTAAAAATTTTTTTTTTAAAAACATGGGGGGCTTTATTTTTTTTAGAATTTAATTTTTTTCCATTTTCAAAAAAATTTTGGGCAAAATAGATTTTTTTTTTTGGACCGGGCCATTTCTGATGTGGTTTTTGGGGGGGCCTTTGTATGTTAAAACCCCCAAAATTTAAACTTCTTTTCCAAAACCAAACTACACCCCTTTTAAAACCCTTTAGGTGTTTTCACAGAAAGGGAAAGGCAAACTGGAGGAAAATTTCGGCTTTCACTTTTTTTTGAAGATTTTAAAATTTTTATCCATTTTTTCACAGGCCCCCGTTGATTTGTTTCGGGAAAAAAAAAAATGAAAATTTAATGTTGATTCCGCAGATTCTCGGTTTTTTGGGGAAAAACCCCCATATGGGGCCCCAAAACCCTTTAGGTAGGAGGAGCACCTAGGGGGAGTTTGTGGTCGGTTTTCAATAAAATTTTTTTTTTGGGCGCCTTTTCAGGTTTGGGGAAAATCCCCTAAAGTGCTAAACTTAAAAAACCCTCTTCCAAAAAAGGGAGTTTTCATATTGGAAAACACACCCCAAGGAATTATCCGGGGGGGGGGTGGTTTTTTATTATCGCCCCGCACGGGGTTTTTCAAAAATTTTTTTTTGGGTTTTGGCTTAAAAATTAAAAAAAAATTTTTTTTTAAAACATTCTGAAATTTTTTAGCTGAAAAATGTTTTTTTTAAAAAAAATTCGGGAAAAAAAAAAAGACCCGGGGGTTTTGTTCCCAATTTTTTCCCAAAGTTGGGGGAAATTTACCCTTTTTGGTTCGTTTTTGAAACCCCCCCAAAAAAGTGCCAGAACGGGTGAAAACTTCCAAAAGGTCCCCCAAATTTGTGGATTAAAACCCCCCCTCATGGATTTTATCTGGGGGTTTTTGGTATTAGCTTTTTGGGCCCCAAGGGTTGTTTCCAATTTTTTTTTTAGCTTTGGGCCATAAAAGTTCTTTTTTTTTGGGTTTCCTTTTTTACAGCTTTGGGGCGTATGGGATAAAATAAAACGTTTTAAATTTTTGCAAATGGGGATAAAATACTTTTGCAATGATTTTAAATTTTTTTTATATGGGTTTTTTTTATATTTTTTTCCCCTTTTACACAATAAAATTTGCGTTTATAAAAAAATTTGCATTTTTATTTTTGCCCTATTCGGGCAGCCATAACTTTTTTTTTTTCTGAAAAGAAACTGATTAGGGGCTTTTCTTTGCTGGATGAGTTGTCGGTTTTTTGGGTTTACCTTTTATGGGGAAAAATATGAGTTTTGAACAAAACCCACACAATCCTGGTAGTTTTTTTTTATTTTTTTTTTTTGCAGCGGTCCCCCGTGCGGTTTTTTTAAAAATTGACATCCTACCCTTTTCCAGCAGGTCGATAGATTACAGGGATCCCCAATTTGTTATTTTTTTATGTTTTTATCTTTTAAACAAAATTTTAAAAAACACTTTCATTAAAAAAGGGAAAAACAGGGTTTTTGCTTTCGCCACAACCCTGGGGGCCTTTAAGGGTTTTTTTTTTTTTCTGTTTTAAAGTTTGGAATTTACCCTTGTTCTTTGAAGGATAAGTTGACTTTTTATTGGTATTTTTTTTTTGGAGGGAAAAAAGTTTTTTGATCTTTTTAAATCCCTTTTTGGAAGGCGGGGGTGGGGGGAAAAAAATTACTGCAACCCCTGTGGGGGTTTTTTATTTTTTTTTTTTAACCGCCTCCCCCTTGCGTTTTTTCCATGAAGAAAATTTTTTATTTGGGGGGTTTCAAGGGATTAGGGCGGTCCAAATTTAATGGGGTATTTTTTTTGGAAGGGCTTAAAAAAAAAAAAAAATTTTTTTTTTTAAAAAAAATTTTTATGCATCGTTGTTTCTGGGCCCTTTAACTTTTTTTCTTTCCGGGGTTTTACAGACCCGGGGTTTTAAAAGGCTTTTTTTTTTGGAAGGTTTGAACCAATGTTTTCTTTGGGGGTAACCACTTTATACTATTAAATTGGGGGTTTGCGTTTATATGAGTTTCTTGATCATTTTCATTTTTTTTTATGGGTGCGGGAAATTAAAAAAAAAATCACAATTCTGTGTTTTAGTGTTTTTTTTTTTTTTTTTTTTTACCCCGTTGCCCTTGAAGGAAAAAATCAACATGACAGATTAAAAAAGGCTAGGTCTTTTTTCAACACGGCGTCCCAAAATATGTACTTTTTTTTTAAACTTTTTGCAGGTGATTTTGGTTTTGAAAGGGGGGGGAAAAAAGGGGGGTTTTTAAACGTTTTTTTTTATTTTTATTTTTTGAGTTTGTTTTTTGTTTTTTTTTTTTACTTTTTCACATTTTTTTCATTTTTTCCCCAATATGTCAGTGCCACAGAAATTGCCCCTTTTTAAAATGGTCTCATGGGATGGTCCCCTCCCATCCCCGGGCAATGAATTGGGGGGAAAGGGGGCGAGTCACGCAGCCCGGAAGGGTTTCTTACACCCCCAGGCTGGCCAGAGAGGAGGCAGCAGTGGTGATTGTGCTGCTGCTGCGCCGAAAATTACAGGCAAAAAAGGGAAGTTTCCTTTCCTTCTGTTTTTGGGCTTACTTTGGCCATGTAATACATCGGGGCGCAAGGGGTTAATCACCTGGGGCTTGATCCCCAGCAGTAATATACGTGGCCCCATCCCACAATTTTGTGTCCCGCACGACCCCCATGATGCCCCCCAAAAAGAAAAATTTGGGGGGAACCCTTTTTTGCCGGGTTTTATGGGTAAAATCAAAAATCGGGGGCAAAGGGGGTGGAAAAAGGGAAAGGGGAGGTGCCCTGTGTTTGAGGCTCAGCTCAGGAGGGGGGTGGCTGTAATTTTTCTCTGTTTAGTTTCTTTACATGAGGGTGCAGACGCTGACGTTTTCACAAAATGGCTGAAAGGGTAGTCGGGGAAAAGGGCCCATTTTAAAACTCCCCTGCTCCGCCCTTTTTTAACTTTGATTGGTCGTTCTCTCAATGGGAGGCGGGCTGTGGGGGGCAAAAACTTAAAAATTTGTAACATCTGCCACCGAAAAGCGGGTTTTGGTTGTAGCGTGAAAGCCCTGCTACCAAGGGGTTTACAACAAACAGGACTTTTCATATATGGGGCAAATATTCGAGTTGGTGCGACGCCCCCAGAGGCCCCCTCATGTTAGGGCTTTAAAAAAAGGGGCGAGTTTTAAATTAAACAATGCCCCTTAACACATTCATTAGGTGATTAGACATCGTGCCCCCTCCCCTTTGGGGCTTTTTCCCCGGGAAAAGGGGGGAAAAAACCCGATTACGGGGTCCCCCCTATTTTTTTTTTCCAAAAAATTTTATTTTATCCCAAATCCAGTAATGGACCCCAAATACAGAGAATTTAGGGCCCCCTTTCCATCCTCTTCTTCTCTGTATTGGGCCCCTAAACCTGATTTTTGCGTAAAAAAAAAACATTGGGGGGCACGAAGAGGACATGTATGGTTTTCGGGCCGAGGCCCGCGTTTTTTTTATTTTCAATTTTTTGTTGGTTTAAAAAGCGTTGGGAAACTCTGAACCTGTTCTACTGCGGGTCATAGGTTTTGACCTTTTTAGCTACCCAAACGGGCACGGGGGCTCAGGTAAACCACTCCTTTTAAAATGCTCTCCTGTTCCAAAAGTAAAAGCGCCGGGGTTTGCCGCATGAAACTATAAAATGTGCCGCTTTGTACGGTTTTAATAAGAAAAAAAAATCATGAAAATTTTAAAAAAGGGAATTTTTTTTTGGGGGGGAACCTATAAAACCCTTTTTAAAACCCTTTTCTCCCCCCCTGCCATCTTAAATTTTTCTTTGGCTTCAAAATTTGGGTGGAAAAAATAAGGGGGCCCCAAAAGTATTTAAAACTGGGCTAGGGGTTAAAAATTTACCCTTTTTGGCCCGTAGCGGGCCAATTTAGAGGCCCCATTCTTTTTATATGTCTGGGAAAAAATTTAAAAGGGGGGGGTCCCGAATTTTTGGGTTGGGGTAGGGCAAAAAAAGGGGGAATTTAGCCCCAGACAGTTTTCACAGGGGCCCCCATCGAAATTTTTTGGGGGCCCCCTACAGCTAGAGCGTCTTTGGGGGCCCCCCTCCCGGGGGCCCACCCAAACCCCCCGCTCCTCCCCTCCCCTCCCCGGCCGTCCTGACAGAGCCCCACTCTTCCCCCCTCCCCCAACCCTCACCCCCCAGTTAAAAAAACAAATTTGTTTTTGGGTTTACAAGGGAAAAAAAAAAAAAAAAACAATTTTTGCCATTGTTTTTGGATTTAAATTCTTTTGGGTTTTTTACAAGGTCCAGGGAAATACCCTCATGTCACCCTTTTTAAAGTTACTTGGGCAAAGCCCCGTTAACCAGACCATATTTTCCAAGGGCCCCAAAAAAAAATATAAATTTTTAAATAAAACCGCCATATCACCCACCATATACTGACTTGTTTCCCCCCATAAAGTTTTTTGGGCTAAACCGTTACCAAGATGGTATCACAAAAAAACAACAATATACAAGCACCCAATTTAAAACCACCCATCACACCAATAAACTCCAAAATAAAAAAATTTTGAAAAATTTTAAACCCCCCATATGTTACTTATTTAAAAAACCACACACCAAAACCCAATATTTCATCCATACCGTGAAACCCCCTTTTGTGGTAGATATCAGGTACAATGTGCTTGCAAAAAGTTTTTTTTCATTTAGGGCCCCAACAGGTGACGTCTTGTTGGGAAATGTTTACTTTCCCCCCTTTTTTCTTTCGGTCCAGACCCCCATGATGAATTGCTCCATTCCCCCACCCCGTCCCCTGTAGAATTTTTCAACCAAATTCCTGGAATCCTCACTTTTGTTTTATTTTTTCCCCAAAAGAAATGCCCCCCCCCCAAGTCAAAACTCCCCATTTATAATGGCCCAAAAAAGGAAGAATTACCCCCCGGCAGTTACGGGGGTCCCCCCGGGCATGTAGGTACAAGGGGGCACCCCGGGCTTTTGCTAGGATCCCAAAGGGAAATGCTAGGTTGCTTGGGGAGATTAGGGAGCTCGGGCCCCCGGGCGGTTTTGCTTTTTTTGGGTTCCCCTGTAGGTTTGAATTTGGGGGGGCCCCCTTTGCTTAGGCCCCCCCTTTTTAGGGAGAAAAAATCCCCCCCCCCCCTGAAATTTGGGCCCACCTGTAGGCAGAAAAGTCCCCCCATAGGCAAAAATTAAATCCCCCCCCTGTAATTAGGGGCCCCCCGTAAACCGAAATTGTTTCCCCCCCCCGTAGATTAGGGCCCCCCGTAAGGGAGGAAAAGTCCCCCCCTGTAGATTGGGCCCCCCCTAGGAAGAAAGTTCCCCCCCCCTGTTGGTTTTTGGGCCCCCCTGTAGGGGAATTGTTTCCCCCTGTATATTAGGGCCCCCCCGTTGGGCGAATTTTCCCCTGTAGATTTTGGGGCCCCCCCGTAGGCAGAAAAAGTCCCCCCCGTAGAAATTTGGGCCCCCCGTAGGCAGGGAAAAAAAAAAAGTTCCTGGGCCCGTTGATTTTGGGGCCCCCGGGGAAAGGGAGATTTGTTCCCCCCTTTTAGATTAGGGCCCCCCCTAGGCAGAAAAAGGGCCCCCCCGTGATTAGGGGCCCCCCGTAGGAGAAATAGTCTTCCCCCCGTAGATTAGGGCCCCCCCGTAGGCAAATTGTTCCCCCCCCCTTTAAGGGCCCCCCGTAGCAATAGTTCACCCCCCACCCCCTTTTAGGGCCCCCCGTAGCAATTTGTTCCCCCCCCCCCCTTTTTTGGGGCCCCCCCGAAAACAATAGGGTTTTCCCCCCCCCCTTTTAAGGGCCCCCTTTTTTTAGCAATAGTTTCCCCCCCCCAACCCTTTTAGGGGTTTCCCCCGTAGCAATAGTTTCCCCCCCCCCCCTTTTTAGGGGGCCCCCTTTGCAATAGTTTTCCCCCCCCCTTCAGGGGCCCCCTGTAGCCCCAAAAGTTTCCCCCCCCTTTCAGGGCCCCCCCCCGTAAACAATTTTTTCCCCCCCCTTTTTAGGGCCCCCGTTTTCAATAGTTTCCCCCCCCCCCCCTTTCCCTGGCCCCCCGTAGCAATAGTCCGTCCCCCCCTTTTGGTCCCCCTTTTAGCAATGGTTCCCCCTCCCCCTTTTTGGCCCCCTGTAGCAATAGGGTTTTCCCCCCCCCTTTTAGGGCCCCTGTAGCAATGGGTTCCCCCCCCCCCCCTTTTAGGCCCCCTTTTGCAATAGGCCCCCCCCCCTTTCAGGGCCCCCCCGTAGCAATGGGGTTTGCCCCCTTTTAGGGCCCCTTTTTTCCAAAGGGGCCCCCTCAAACCCCCCCTGGGCCCTTTGGGGGGTTGTTTAGAGGGCCCTTCCCCCCCCCAACCCCCCCCCCCGGGCCCTGTGGGTGCTTTTTAGGGGCCCCCTTCCCCCCTCCCCCCCGGGGGGGGCCCATGGGTGGGTGCTGAGGGCCGCTCCACCTCCCCCGAGCCGTTTTGGCCGCTTGGGGGCCCTCTCCCCTCCCCCGGGCCCTGTGGGCCCCTTGGGGAGGGCCCTCTCCAAAAACCCCCCCGGGGGGGGTGGCCGCCTTTAGAGGGCTCTCTCCCCCTCCCCGGGACGTGTGGGCCCTCTCAAACACCCCCATGGCCGGGGGGGGGTGGAGAGGGGCCCCCAAGCCCCTCCCAAACCCCCCCCCCAGGGGAGGTGGAGAGGGGGCCCCCAAGCATCCACAAGGCCCCGGGGAGGTGGAGAGGGCCCCCAAAAAACCCAATGGCCCAGGGGGGGTGGAGGGGCCCCCACCACTACCAAATGCAGGAGGGTGAAGAGGGGCCCCCCCAGTGGTGGGCTGCCCCTTTTTGCCCCCCCAGTTAAGGGGTTTTGGGTGTTTTGCCTAAGGGGGGGCCCCCCACGTTAAGGTTGGGATTGGCCCGGGCCCCCTTTTTCCCGGCAAAAAACTAAGGGAGGAGGTCCCCCGGGGTCCCCGGGGGCTCAGTACCTCCGCAGTGACAAATCTTCTAAATTACATGAGCGCTGTAGTGAGCCTGAAGTCGGGACCTCCTTTCCCCTTTTCTGTCTCCCCCGTTTCTCTTTGACTGTGCCGGCGGCGGGTTTCGGAAAAAAGTTTGAATCCGTGGAAACTTTTTGCCCCCCGGGGGGGGGCCTCACGGATTCAATTTTTCTGCATTTTCCCCCGCCCACAGACAGAGAGGAGGCGGGGCCCCGGGTCCGGCAACAGGCGCCCAAGTTCCGGGAAATAGATCGCGTCGGGGCGCAGCTGAGCCGGGGCCCGGGGCCCCCCCCCCCCCCGCCCCGGGCCCCCTTTGGGTGTAAATGAAAGCGGGGGGGAAACGGCTGTAACGCCCCCCCCCCCCCCCCCCCCCCCCCGGACCTTCAAACCCTGTTTGGCGGGTGTGCCGACAGTGTGTTTAAAAAAAAAAACCCGGAAATTTGCGGGCCTGCTTGAAGCGGGGCCCCCCCTTTTTCTCCGGGCCCCGGGAAGGGGGTTGGGTTTTTACCCCCTGTTTGGCGGGCCTGGTTTTCTTAACCCTGTTTACCCAAGTTCCCAAATATTGGCGTTTTTCCCCTAGGGCCCAAAACCACCCCCCTTTAAAAAATTTTAAAAACCCCCCAGTGGTTTGGAGCTAAATCCTCAGTCACCCTACCCTTGGGGAAAACTCACTGGAAAAACGCCTGGGAAACTTATGTTCCTTAAAAATTTCCCCCCCTCCCCTTATTAAACTGATTAGAACTTGTTGGGCAGTCAGAATGAGCTCTCCATTACTTGCTGCTGGCCCCTAGTGGGACATGATTTAAACTTTCCCAAGCTCTTATTCCCCTTTCTATTGGGGGACACAGGACATCAGAATTTTTCCCCTCTTGGGGTTTTTAAAAAAATTTATCCCCGGGGAACTAAAAAGAAAGGGAAAAATTTTGGAAAAGTTTTGATCCCCCGGGTATTTCAGTTTTCATTAACTAAAAAACCCCGGTTTTGGGGCCTTTTTAAAACCTTAGGGGGGTTTGGAACTTGCGGGTACCCAAAATTAAAAATTTTTAATTTTTAATCCCAAATAATTTTAGGAAAGGGGCTGGTACATTTCTAGATGTAATAAATATAAAAAAATTGGGTTTAAAGGGGGGGAAAACCAGGAAAAATTCCTTTTCCGGGGGGAAGGGTCTTGGTTTCATTTCTAGATTTAATAATATAAACCCAAATTTAGTGGGCCAGGATTTGGGGAAGGGGCTGGATACATTTCTTTGATGTAATTTTATAACAAATTGTAGTGACCCGGATTTGAAAAGGGTCTGGATACATTTCTAGATGTTATCATTAAAAACAAGTTATATGACCCGGGTTCTACAGAGGGGTCTGGGTACATTTCTAGATTAATAATATAAAAAGTTTTTTTTTGACGGGGTGTGACGGCTGGGTAGTGGATCCGCCCGGGCCACCCCAAGCGATGGTGTTAAAACCACGCCCGGGAAGGAAATTTTAAATAGGGCCCCCCGGTTTTTAACCCGAGCCCGCCGCAAAAGCGGGATGGGCTTGCTGCGGGGTGAGGACCAGGTCGTCCCCTGAGTGCTTGCTTTCGGGTTGGGGGGCCGAGGTGCAGCGAGGTTTCGAATGTGTCGGGGGGGCGTAGTAGGGGGGCAGGCAGAAAGGGAAAAGGGAGGCGGGCAATGGTTCGTGGTCGTGGGGCAGGCGGGAAAGGGCAGGGCCGGGCGGCGGGTTTTGGAGTCGGGAAACGTAGCAAGAGGTTGGTTTCATGGTTTTGGGGGAGAACAACCCCTTAGGGGAAAAGCTTTTTGCTAAGGCACGAGGCCAAAATAGGTTCCCGCAGGGGTGCTGGGTGCAAAACTATAAAAATAGGGACAGCGCCCCGGCAATTACCCAATTTTAAAAAAAAAGGTGCACGGGCCCTTTAAAAAGTATGTGAACCCCGGGGGGCATGCGCATTCCCGGGGGCGGGGGGCCCTGGACCCGGGCTGGGGAGGCCAGGGGGAGGGGGATGGGAGGGTGGCCCCCACAAACCCGGCCCTTTCGGGGCCGCGGGGGCCCCCCCCCCCCCGCCCCGGGGAACCCCCCCGTGGGGGAAAAAGGGGGCGACCCGGGCCGTACCCCGGCCGTGGCGCAACCCCTTTTCGTACCCCCCCCCCCAGGGGCCCCCCCCTTTTTTTGCCCCCCAGAAAATTTAGGTGAGGTCCGATTCAGGATTTTTGGATTCCCGGGTCCGAGGATCTTCCTCAGGTCCCAAGGCCCCTCCAATTTCCCCGAGGAAAAGTTTTCCCCTGGGCCCTTTTCCCCTTTTTAAATGTCCTTTAAATCGAGTGCAGTGGTTCGGCTACTGGGGGAAGGGGGTCCGGGCCCCTTTGGAATAGGCCGGACCAAGACAGGGGGCTGGTGGGGGAAGGCCTTTTTTGATCCCTTTTCCCGGCCCCCGGAGGGGGAAACCTCTCGGGTTGGGCCCTTCTTCCCGTTTAAAGGGCCCTGATAGGAGCCCCCAAGGTGGAGAGGTGGGGAAATTTAAATTTTCGGTAATAGTTCGCGAAACCCGGGGAAACGCTGTATTGCCCCCAAAAACCCACAGGCCCGGGGGCCAAATGCGGGAAAAGCGGAGAGTTTTTTTTGGGTCCCATCTTTTGGGCCTTTAGCTGGGGATAGTTCCGAGGAAAGGGAGGGTGGGTTCCCAGGGGAATTTAAACATTTTCCAGCTTTTGGGGTACAGTCGGTTGCTGCGCAGCGTTGCCCGAACCTTTCGTACTTTAGGCCCCCGGGGGTCCCAAGATTAAAAGGAGAAAAATCAGGATGTCATCTAGGTACACTATGACACAGGTTTTAAAAAGGGATCCGGAAGAAAATTTTTTGACGAGTTCTTGGAAAACGCTGGAGGCGTTTTCAGAGCCCAAAGGGCTTTGCGAGATACTCAAAAAAGTCCTTCGGGTATTTAAAAAGCCCTCTTCCACTCATTCCCCCCCCGAATTCGGATGAGGGGTTTTTTGGGTTTCCCCGGGAGATTCAATTGGAAAACAAATTTAGCCCCCCTTTAGGGCGGTTCCCCAAAAAATTGGATCAGTGGGAAAAGGGTAGGGTTTTTTTTCGGGGTCTTATTTTTTTCCCCTGTAGTCTATACACGGCGGGGGAACCATCCTTCCCCTGCCAAGAAAAAAACCGGCTCCGGCTGGGGGGGAGGACTTGCGAATGAACCTTTTTGCAGTTCTCCCCAAGGGAGGTTTATATGGGCCCGAGTCTTGGCCGGACAGCGGGTAGACCCCCCCGGAGTGGACTGGTCCCTGGCAGGAGGTCAATAGGACAGTCGTAAGGCCGATGTGGTGGCAGCGATTCAGCCTCTTTCTCGGAGAATACATCCCCAAAGTCCTGGTACTCGGCCGGCAGGCCTGGCAACGGCTTGACGAGCGGAGGCGGAGAAGTGGTAGGCACCGGGCGTGGCACCTCCAAGCAACAGTTCTGGCATTCCGGTCCCCAACGCAGGACTTCGCCTGTCTTCCAATCGAGCGTAGGGGCGTGACGTTGCAGCCAGGGAAGCCCCAAGAGGATCGCCGAGGAAGCACGGGACAGAACGTGGAACGTGATCTTCTCCTTATGCAGAGCCCCCACACGGAGTGTCACCGGCCGGGTTATGTACTGGATGGGGTCACGGAGGAGCTCCCCACTGACCGAAGATATAAGCAGCGGCTTCTCCAGCCGGACTACAGGTATGCGGAACCGGGTTACCAATGAGGCTAAGATGAAGTTCCCTGCAGACCCCGAATCCAGGAAGGCAGAACTCCGGAACGAAGAACCAGCATCAGATGTCACCTCCACTGGCATCATCAAACGTGGAGAGGAGGAAACTGCACCTAGGACCGCCTCTCCTACGGCTCCTAGGTGTGAGCGTTTCCCGGACGCTGGGGACGTAGCGGACAGCTTCTGCGGAAATGGTCCGGGCTGGCGCAGTAGAGACATAGCTTCTCGGTTCGGCGACGGTTTTCAGCCCGGGTTTTCCGAAAAAAGGGGCCCCCGGCCCCACTTGCAGGGTCCCCCCCTCGGGGCTTGAGGAAAACAGAAATGGGGGAAATGCTAAAAAACCGGGAAAGATGAAACCCCCCGACGGGGGCGTGCATTTGTCTCTTTTCCTAAACGCAGTTTCTCCTGCCCTCGGGGAAACCCCTTACATCAATAGGGGGTTTCTAGAGGAATTATTTCCCACTCAGGGAGGACGGGAGGTTTTTTGCTGCCAAAGCTCTTTAACCCGGCGGGCCCAGGCCCTTTTTTTGAAAGTGGAAACGGAGGCGCATCATTCCACATACTCCGAACCCAAAGGGGTAGGGAAAACGTACCGAAGCCCACCCACCCGGGGGAGTCCCCTTTTACGAAGGTTCAAGAGGGCGGCTCCGCAGGGGAACCACGTCCCGGCCCCTCAGAAGGGGGCGGGGAAATCCGGGAAGGAAAAGGACTGAAAATTCCGAAACACGGGGCCCTTCCTACCCCCGGGGGGAAAATCGCCCCCCCCCCAGGGCCTTCCCAATAGTAGGCTCCCCCCCAAAAGGCCACTGAAACAATTCTGGAGGGGACCCACTGGACCACCGCGGCCCGAGGGCCCTTAAGCCCCTCCCGGGGGAGGGGAAAATCCAAGGGAAACGCGGTTTTTTAAACCCAGACCCCCGCCGAAAAAGCGGGACGGTCCCGCTGCGGGGGTTGGGTCCCCCAGGACACTCCCCACTGGCGGGGTTTTGCCTGGGGTTGGGGCCCCGGGTGCGAGGAAACAGGAACGGCAGGCAGGCTCAGCCCGAGGACAAAACAGAAGGTCGGGACAGGGGCCGGGTTTTCGGGGCCCGGGTAAACAAGCAGGTTTTTGGGGGGGCAGGCGGCAAGGTTCGTAGACGGTAAAACGGGGCCAGGGGTGGGTACACAAAAAGGCAAAAACGGGGAACCTCGGGAACATTTTCCACCAGGGGATGAAAACCAAGGCCCGGGCGAGGGCCGCAGGAAGGGGAAAACCGGGGACTAAATAGGAGCAGTGCCCGAAAATGAACCAATTCCCGGCCACTCCCCCCCTTTTTTTAAAATTAAAATCCCCCGGCGCGCGCGCCTCAAGGGGCGATTTTAGGGCCCCGGGGAAAACGGAAGCACCCCGGGAGCAGGAGCTTGGGGGGGCCCAAAGTCCCGGGCCGGCGGGGACGGGGAGGCGAGGGGCCCCCCCGGAACCCCGACGTGCGGGACGGGGCTCCCGCTTGGGGGCGGGAAAGCAGGGGGCGCGCCGCACCCGGAAAAGTGGTCGCGGGGGCTTCCGGGGACAGAAACCCCCCCCCCTTTGGGCCCCCCCCCCTTTTAAACGGGATTGGAGAAATCTCTGGATGAACCGGTTCAGATGGTTTCCCCCCCGGCTCCCAGGCCCCTCTTCAGGCCGAACCCCCCCCCATCCCCAAGAAGTATCGTTTTCCCCCCAAAGTTTTTCCCCATCCCCCAGAATCCCCTTTGCCCCTCGAAACATTGGGCGCATCACCCAAAACCCGGAGGAGGAGGGGCCCTTTCCCGGGAAAAAAGGGTTTTAAGGGACCAATTTTTTAAATAAGGAGACTTTGAAACGCTTTTGGGAAATTCCAACTTTGGGAGGGAGCCGATTTTTGTATGCTACCGGATTGATGCAGTTTAAAGACCTAAAAGGGTCCCAGGAAAGGGGGTTCCCATTTTGTGAGACGGAAACTTAAAAGGGCCGGACATATCTGGGTGAAGCCACCCCTTTTCCCACCGGGGGAGAACACCGAGGGGGGATTCTTCTCTTGTCCGTTTGGGAAAAACTTCATCCGGGTTTTCGGCCCGCGCGGAGCAGCGACTCCCGGGTCGGAAACCAAATTTGGGCCCTTAATGTCCTTAAACCCAGTGCGTCCGCCCCCCGGGGACCTGGGAGGGGGTTTTCCAAGGGGAGGGGGGGGGGGGAAGCCAACCCCTACATTTTAAGAAGGGGGGGGCCCCCCTGCGGACCCGAACTCAAGGAGTTATGGGAAACTCCGCCCCGAAAGAAATTGGCCCAATCATCGGGCGTGCCGAGACAAAAAGACAAAGGTGCAACCCGACTTGGTTAAAACCCCCTTTCCTCCACCGGGCCCCTTCGTCTGTGGAGGACCCGGGGAAAAAAGAATTCGACTTCACTTGAATTGGGTTTTGACAAAGTTTCCCCCAAAACCGGGAAAACAAATTGAACTCCCCGGTCCAAACCAATTTGCTGAGGGGTCCATGGACCCGGGGAACACAGGGAAAGAAAAAAACCAGCTAGCCGGGAGCGGAGGGGAAGCCCTGGAAAACGGACGAAGTGCGCCTTTTTTGGAAAACCCGGATCAAAATCCCCCCAAGAAAAAGGGGGTTTTTTGCCAAGACATTCCCTTTGGGGCGCGGGGGCAAGGGGGGGCCGCCCACCCCCCAAATGAAGCCAAAATTGTCCCCCCATTTAAAAAAGGGATACGGTTTTTTCGGGGAAAGGGACCGCCCCCCAATAAATTCCCTTAAAAGGAAACCTTCCGGAGGGCCCCAAAAACCTTGGGGAGGCCCCGGAGAGGGAATTTAAAACGTTCGGGGGGGTGATGGTTCGGGAGAGGCCTTCACCCCCCAAAGCCCGGAAGTACGGAAGGGCTCAGCTCCACTTTTCCCTTCCGGCTGGCCTGAAATGGACTGAAAGTCAAACCCGGGGAGAAAAGAGGACCACCGGGCCTGGCGGGGGTTTTAAATTCGAAAAACAGTCTGCAGATTTTGGGGGTTCTTGTTTTCCGAGTAGATAGGGATGGGAAAAAGGGCGCCCTCCCCCCAATAACGCCACTCCTCCGGGGCCAATTTTTGTTTGCCATAAGCCCCCCGGTCCCCAAACCCCGTTAATCCTCCCGGTTTGAAGAAAAACGTCTTGGAGAAGAACCGAAACGACAAAAGTCTTACCCTTTGGCCCCCTTTTTGTGTAAGGCCGTTTCCCCCCCCCCACAGACGAAAAATCCCCCCTTCCAGAGTAAAGGGGTTTCGCGGGGTTTTGGACTGCAAGTGATAGAAGCCTTTCGAAGGGGGGAAAAGGGGGCCCCACAAACGCCTCCTCGGCCTCGACAGGCCAACTCCCGGGGAATTGGCTTGTTTTTTGGTGAAAACCCCACTATCGGGGCCACCACGTAAGAATTGGGGGAAAATAAATTTGGGCGATAGAAAATTTGGCAAACCCCAAGAATCCTGATAGCCCGCCCCCGGGGCTTTCCCATTGAAATTAGGGGCAGACATTTTAGAGGGCCCCTTTCCGTGGGCCTTGGCCCAAGATGACTTTACCCCAGAAAGGGAAGGCTAGTCTGATGGAAGAGGCATTTTCCCTACTTGGCATACAGTTTTTTCCCCCCGGAGACGTCTTAGTATTTAAACGGACATGGCTGCGGGGGGACCTCGAGTCGGGGGAGAACACCAGTATGCCCATCGAGGTAGACTACCACGCAGGAGGGGAGGAGGTCCCTAAAGACGTAAATTCCGAGCCCAAAGACGGCTGGCGCATTACAGAGTCCCAAGGGCTCAAACCCGGTACTCGTAGTGGGCCCCCCCGGGGTTTTTTGAACCGTCTTCCCCCCATCGCCCCTTTCGGATTACTGACCAAGTTGTAGGCCCCCTCCAAAACCAACTTGGGGAAAACTTCTTGGGGCCCTTGCCAAAGGGGATCAAAAAATTTTTGTGAAACCCCGGGAAAGGGGGAACTTTTTTTACCCCTTATCTTGTTTTAAGCCCCCCGGGAGTCAAAGCAAAAGGGGCCCTAAAGGAAACCCTCCTTCTTTTCACGAAAAGAACCCCCGCCAGCGGGGGGCAGGACTTCCGGGTGAACCCCCTTTTTGAGATTCTCCCCGGATTACTCCGACATGGCTTGGGTCTCAGGAACAGAAAAGAGGGTAGACCTCGGCCCCGGGGGGGACTGGTACCCCGGGAAAAAGTCGATCGGGGCAATCGTATGGACATGCGGCGGAAGACTCTGGTTTTTGGGGGCTCTCAGAAACCCCAAACGGCATAAAATCCAGATAATTTGGGCGGGAGCCCGGGCAGGGGGGCTCCTGAAGGGTTAAAACGAGAGCAGGGGAAACACCGGGCGGGGGTTCCACCCAAAAAACCCCCCCGACAGTTGGGCCCCCAACAATCACCCCTTTTCCATTTGACCAGGGTCCAGGAAAAAGGAGAGTGGAGCCCGTAGCCATGGGGGTCCCCAGGAGGGTCCCGACGAGGGGCGAGGGAACACATAAAGGGCGATCCTCCCCCCTTATCAGTTTCCCCCCCCAAGGAGGGGGCAGTGGCTTGGGGACAACGGATGGTGTCCCCTAAGCAGCTCCCCCCGACTTAAAGAGATACAAGGGTTTTCTCCAGACTTTCCCCCTGAAAAACCCATAAACCCCCCCTCAAATAAGGCTGGGGATGAAGTTCCCCGCTGAGCCGAGTCCAGAAAAGCCGAACCCGGAAAAGTTTATACCAAAACTCTGACAGAAAAACCGCACAGGCCAACAGGCGTGGGGGAGGAGGAGGTTCACCAGGAAAAGCCTCTCCCACAGATTTCCCAGGTGCGGGAGTTTTTCCCCCAGCCCCTTTGGGGGGCTTTTGGGCAAGTCCTTCCCAAAAAATGGGTCTGGGCTGCCACAGAAAGACACAAGCCTAAATTGGGCGGGCCCCTGGGGGCCCAATTTTTGCTCAGAGAGGAAACCCCATCAAAAATGCATGGGCTCGTCGTGGGGGTTGGAGGCTGTGGGGCAGGAGCCCCTGGAAACAAACCCGGGGCCAACGAGGGAAAACCCGGGGAGGTTTTGGGGGTTTACTGGCGCTCTTGCAAAGTCCCCCTCCTCCCCCTTTAAAGAACGTATTCGAAGCGGTCGCCAACCGGATCAAATCGCTAAGGGAGGAGGGGGGCTCTAACGGGCCCAAAACCTCTTTAAAACTCGACTTGGAGTCCCTTCTTGAAAAGTAGAAAATAGGCGGCCCTTTTGTTCCATGTCAGTTTTAGAGGGCCCCCGTACGGAAAATTTCAACCGCGTAGTCTCCTACAGACAGGTCCCCTGGCGTAGATTTAGGAGGGGGGGGTCCCCAGCGGGGGAGGCCAAAGGGGTGGTTCCCCCCGAAGAAATTGCGGAACCACTGAGGAAAGACTGTTTAAACCCCGTCACCGGGATCATCTCTGCCCCCAAAAGGGGTGGGAGCCCATGCCAGGGCCTTTCCCCCAGAGGAGGGCCAACCACCCAAAGCCCCCCATTTTCAAAATTCGGACGGAACTGGCGGTCATCAGCTCCAAATGCATAGAGCAATTTAGTGATAAACCCCCCCGCATAGTTTTGGGTCACCCCCGAACTTGGAAAGGGGGTACAGCCGAAAACTTGGGTCCCCCCCGGGGGGTCACCGGAACCCGCTGGGCCCGGGGAACTGGGGAAAGGCGGTTTGGGTGCAGCCCGGACCCGGGGAAAGAGCTGCTGCACCAAGGAGGAAGTTCTCCGGCCCCTTTCTGCGCAATCCCGTTGTGATTGCTTTAAACCACGACTTTGGGGGATGCGGCAACACTTGGCAAGGGTACCTTGGGGGGATTTCCCTGGGCCCCCTCCCAAAATGTAAGATTTGGAGGTGGAAACCATTTTCCCCCGCAGGCATGGGTAAGGGCCCCCACCAGGGAGTGGGAAACCAAGCGGAACCCCCGGTTTTTCAAACCCGAGCCCGCCGCCAAAACGGGACGGGTCCCGCGCGGCCTGGGGTCCACCAGGTCACCACCACTGGGGGGGGCTTGCCCCCGCGGTGGCGGGCCCAAGGGGGCGAGGTACAGGGAAAGGCAGGGAGGCCCCGTAGTCAGGACAACAGAAAGGTTTAGGACAGGCGCTCGGGTTTGTGGACGGGAACAAAACAGGGGGTCGGGGAGGGGGCAAAATTTTTGTAGACGGTAGAGGGAGCAGAGGGTCGGTACCCAGGGAAAGGGAAAACTGGAACGCTAGGGAAAACTTTCACCAAGGGTAGAAAAACCAAAAGGGTCCGGGGAGGGCCGGCAGGAAAATGACCGGCCCCAAATAGGAGCAAATGCCCGGGAATGAACCAATTACCGGGGCACCCCCTTTTAAAAAACAAAAACGCCGGGGCGCCGGGCCCCTAGGGGCGGAGCTACGCGCCGGGACAAAAAGGAAGCAGCCTAGCAGGAGCGTGGCCGGGGGAAGGCATGCCGGCGGGGGCGTGGAGGCGGCGGCCCCGAACCCCTGCGGGGCCCGGGGGTCCCTTTGGGGCCCGGAGCACGGGCGCGGGCCCGCACCCGGGACAGTGGCCAGGGGCGTCCCCCGGGCGCCACCTTTTAAACCCCCTCCGAAGGAAACCCGATTTCCCCCAACATTTTTTATGTGCATAAGCACTGGGGAATGAAACCCCGGGAGAGCTTGGGGGTCCCCCAAAGCTGATGGGTTTAAGGGGGGCCGAAGCTTGGGTCCAACGGTAGCAAGGAACGGCTGACGTAGACGGACGTCCCGACGGTGCCCGCAGGAGGAGGGAATGTTGCTGGGAATGCAAGACTGACGCATCATGGCGGAGGAGCATGGCCAAACTGCTTGTGCCTGTTGTGCGATTTGATGCGCGATGCTGGGCAACCAACGTCGTAAGATCCGCGATGCTTGGCAGCGGGCACCTTGGCGGGATCATGGCTGGATCTAAACTGTTGACGGGCTGGGGTTAGTGGATCCGCCGGGGGTACCACCGCAAAGCGATGGTAGTTAAGCCACGCCAGTACGGAATCTATGTAGCCCCGGATTTCACAGAGCCCGCCGCCCAAAAGACGGGTTGGACTTGCTGCGGCGTGAGGCTACCTGGTCTTCGCCCCTGTCGTTTCTTGCTTGCGGTGGCGGCCGAGGTTGCAGCGAGGTACTGAATCGTAGTCCGGGAATGTAGTCCGTGGGCAGGCAGAAGGTCAAGGCAGGCGGCAAATGGTTCGTGGTCGTGGACAGGCAGGAAGGTCCAGGGCAGGCAGCAGAGGTTCGGAGTCGGGATACTTTTAGCAAGAGGTTTGGTACTCGGGTAGGCGAGAAAGGAGAAACACAACTTAGGAACGCTTTAGCTAAGGCACGAGGCATCATAGATCTAGCAGGGATGTGACGTGGGGTGCAAAACTATATATTGGGACAGCGCCCGGCAATTACCCAATTACCTGGGCACTGTCCTTTAAATGTACGTGAACGCAGCTGCGCGCTTAGGGGTGCGCGCGAATGCGCATTCCGGCCAGCAGGGGTCGAGGAGTCTGGACGGAGAGCGAGGGCCAGGTGAGTGGATGGGACGGGTGGCGCCGAACGCCGGCAGTCGGGTCCGCTGGGCCCTCCTCCCGCCGGGGGACCCGCCGTGGTGGACACGCGGGTGCGACCAGCGGTCCAATACCGACGGACCGCGCCGCAACCGTTACACCGGGATTCTGGAGAAGGAGTCTGGGATACCATTTCTAGGATGTATATATAAACAAGTTATAGTGACAGGATTCTGGAGAGAGTCTGGCCGGATACATTTCTAGATATAATAATATAGCAGGTTATAGTGACCAGGATTCTGGAGAAGGGTCTGGATTAGAGTTCTTCACACGCGCGGCCAAACCCGCGCGTGTGAAGAACTCTCCTGTCAATTCCTGACAGGGAGTTCACTGCGCGGCGGAGACGCGAGTTTGTGGCCCGGTCCGACGAGGTTTTGGCCGCGGGAACTGCGGTGAGAGCCGCAGCTAAACCCGCCGCCAAAACCGTCGTGTGAACAGGGCCTTGAAGTGCGCAAGCAACATCACTACCATAGTTGGTATTCACGGACATGCTATTCATAGGTTCTAGTCACTGATATGCTATTCATAGGGGCTATTCACTGACATGCTATTCTAACAGCTTTTATTGTGTTTTAGCCTGCTGTGATGTGTATGTAATCACTGATAATACAACAGTAACTCTGTATCTACCCGACTGAGAACGGGATTAATGCTAGATGCTGAATTGGTTTAATTATTTTATATTATTTAATTATTACCATATTTTTTGGTAATAAGCTGTGCACTTAGGTTTTAGACGAGGAAACGTTAGGGGGAAAAACAAAAGAATTTGAAGTTAAAAAGTTCGGACTGAAGTTGTAAGTTCTTATTGGTACCCATTTTGGGGATAGATGCGACTTTTTGATCACTTTTTATACCAATTTTGGGTGGGGATATGCAATGACACAAAAAAAAACACAATTTGGCATTTGAATTTTTTCCTAAACCTACTGGTGTCAGCATATGGATAAATTAGGTTCAGTGCATGGGAGAATTAAGACGTGGGCTATGCCAAATATGTGCACTTTTTTTTTTTTTATTTGTACAATTTGCATAAATGGAGGGATATAAACTTTTGTATTTTTTTTTTTACTGTTTTTCTTTTTAATTAAGGGCTAAGTTCAACAAGCGTCTTTCAGGGACATATTTTTGGTTGTAATTGCGCATGCAAAGTGGCCCCAAATACGTCCTGTAATTACGGTAATATTAATAGTTCTCATAGAGAGCTCATGATTAGCTGCGTTCTTCCCCGGCCACGTATTGAGCGACCGAGGGAAAAGAATTTATGGCAGGGGATAATGAAAGTGAATGGGGCGCCCCCCTCTGCGCTTTAGAAGAAACGCGCCTGCTACAGGTATGTGCCGCAAGACGCCGTGTGAACATACCCGAATACTTAGTCCCCCCATAGGGTACTTGACCACTATGTGGCAGAATGTCTTGTCCTATATACAACAGTACTATTGTATTGATTTACATAGCATTTTCATTCCTTCATTACCTATTACACCTTGCTATAGATGTAATACTTATTTCTCTCAGCAAAATGCAAATACATCTATATAATTTATACAATGTGATTTTCTGGATTGTATTTTGGATATTCCATCTCTCAATGTTTAAAAGTAAACCCACGTTTAAATTATAGAATGTTCGTGTACTTTCGTAAGTGGGGAAACTTACACAATCAGCAAAGGGTTCACGTTCCTTCCACTGTATGGCCAAGTTTCATTACGCTGATTTGACCGCGCAAATCGCGTCTACTTTATTACATGGTTTCCTTGGAAACCGCGTTTAATATTCACATCCGCGGGTTTGGCCGCGGCTCCGGGGCCGCGGCCAAGCCCGCGCGTGTGAAGAACTCTCCTGTCAATTCCTGACAGAGAGTTCTCTGCGCGGCAGCCGCGGCCGTCGCTGCGGGTGTTGTGTGGGGGCAAACCCTCGGCGCAAGCCGCGCCCCAAAACACGCCCCTCCCGCGGCGAGACCACGCCCACCACCCGTGCCGCAAACCCGCGTCATGAGACGCGAGTTTGTGCCGCGGTACTACGAGGTTTTGGCCGCGCCGAAACCCGCGGCCAACACCGTTGTGTGAACGGGGCCTATGGTGGATGCTGGTTACAAACTATTGTGTATAGTATAACTATCTGTCTTATACCCAAAAATGTTGGGAGGTTGAATATGGCAAATTTTTCTAAATTTTCGCAACATTTCTTATCTTTTTTACAAATAAACAAGGATTGTATCCCCCAAAAAATTATCACTAACTGAACCCCTTAACCCCCGGCTGCAGTCAGTGACTGCGGCATAATCAGAGGGGATTCCACTGCTCCATGGGGTCATCCTGACTCCCAGTGCCCGGTGGAGCCCGGAGAATGTCTGTACAGTCAGCCCTGGATACTTGGAGTTAGCCCCCAGGGGCTATCTGGTATAACGAAAACCTGCTCGTAAGGGTTCATTGTGTGTGCTGTATCTTACAGACACTGAGGATGCGCTGATCAGGTGACCCATAAACATTCGGCAGTGAGTCGCCCCGTGTAAAGCCACCTTTATAAGATGAATCCTCAAGATGTTATGACTTTTATTATTTTATGAAGAATCAAGTGTTTCTGGTTATAGTAATAAAGTCTTGGGGACATGTATGAATCTTTGCCAGCCGACACCCTGGTTCTAAATCGATATAGAGGAGTGTAGAACGCGACAGTATATATGAACCTGTCATATGTGGGGTCATAAATCAGGCGTGTGGCTTGCCTTGTATAACATAGCACATCTTTGGCTCATAGCATAATAATAGTTAATTTATACTTAGGGGTATAATCTATCCTGGATCACTGTAACCACAGCTATAGTCTGCACTGTGGGTGCACTCTGGCCTGTTACACCCGATTGTCATGAAAAACCAGGCCCCAAACCACATTTCATTTATTTATAATATGAACCTGATGAAAAAGATGGCCGCCCTAATCCTCCCTAGGCCCCACCACATACTGTATATTCTACAGACTCATTACACAGAGCGATAGACTTTCAGGCATTTTATTACTCATTATGTGGTATGATTCTGATGATGAGAAACCAAAATTCAATTATCAGAAAAAATTAGCTGTAATCCAGAAATGTCGTCCTCCTGAGAGCACAAAAACCACTTTCATACATTCAGGCGCATTATACACTGAAAAAAAGATGAGAAGATGAACTTTGACGCATTCAATTCATACATGTAATATAGGGAGCGGCTACCGGATGGTCTAATGCACCCTAATGATTGTTTTAGGCGCATTGTCATAGACTCAACACTTTCTAATGCGTCATAAAATGAGGGGTGTTCGGGGCGTCGCTCCCACACTCGTAATATTAGACACATCTATGAATGGGCGTTGCCTAAACCAGGAGCATTACCTGCTCCGACAGGCAGAGCTATTCCAATGTGATCTGACTGAGCCTGAGGTGTCGCCAGTGGAGGCTAGGTTTTGCCGTTAGGAAAAAAATGTCCAATATTTCTCACCTTCAAACAGTACAATGATAAAAAGCAATTTCTGATAATTATCAAACTATATAAAATTAAATGATTTAAATTTAATAAAAAAATGTTATATAAAATTAATATGAAAATGTATATAATTTCCCAAAAATATTAAAATATCTCCTATTTAAAATGTAAATGTACTAGATTCTAAAACTAATTTACTGAAAATAACCACTGATGATGTTCACGATTTTTTAAATGTTTAATTTTTACTACATTAAATCTTAAAATTTATTTTGCTGTCATCTCACCTTTATTCTACATACAGCTAAGTGCAGGCACAGCACAGGTATTGCTGGGATCTGCAACAACTTTGCGGTGGAGAAGATACATGGAGGGGATCTGCAGTGTCTGACCGGGGACAGGAATAGAACGGGTCAGGTTAGACGAGCACCACGAGGTGGAGATCTACATAGAAAAATCTTAGCAAGGGAGGCCTGGTGGATATTGCACCTCGATACTCATACACCAAAAGGTCTCAACATCAGGCAAGATATACAATATCAATATTAATAATTAGGTAACTTTGTAGTTGTTGTTATATTGTTGTTTCTGTTTTTCTAATGATTGATTGTTTTGAATTTTTTTTTTTAAAGTTTGCTAAATTCCGCCCCATTTGGAGCGGATATAAAGAGGGCAGGTAACAAGAGTTAGGTAGCCATGAGTAAGGATCACGTGAAACGCATCGGCGAGTTGTCTACAATAGCCCAACAACTGGGAGTCTTGTGTATGCATCATTGGATCTTAAAATGATTTCATAAATAAATACAGCTGAACAGCTTTTTTAACATAGCCCGGTCTGCAACTGCTTCTGGAAACGTCAGATTGAGTGAGTTTAGAGCCGGTCTAAAAAGGTGACTTTCTATTTTGAACCTTGATTGGGCCTGACCCAGAACCATGCTTCCTCATCAGACGATTGATGGTGAAGATTGCAAACAACAAGCGGTGAGCTGCTTTACTGTTTTTGCCTATGTTTTACTTCATACATGTCGCCCCAGGTTTGTTCTTAAGTGGAATTAGTATGTAAGCTGGAACAGGTATATTTATTAAATTGAACTCCAGCACTAAAGGCCTCGTTCCACAAGGCTATTTCTCCCCGTGGATTGGCGCCAGTACTCCGCGCAGGATTTGCGCTGCAGTAGGCGCCAATCCGGCGGGAAGTATTTTCAGGTAATCCAACTGCTTTTTTTTTTTCTCAAGAGAACAGAGGATTCCCGTCGCTCCTCCCCGCTCGGCGAATACGCCGCGGGGGGAGTAACAAAGTGACAATGAACATTATTTACGGGCGTAAGCGCTGTAAATCAATGCATTGTCTAATGAGGGGGCCGGGGAGCGGCGCCCCCGTCGCGCTCACGGCCCCGCAACGTCCCACCCCTTATTTACGCCGGATTTGTGAGCGCAATCCGGCTCACAAATCCGTCGTGAATAAGCCGTGTGAACACGGCCTAAGGTTTTTTTTTGTTTCAGATGGTTTTGCTGTCTGTGTCCCTGTTAAGAAGATTTCACCTCATTTTCACAGGTGATGCTGTGGGATGCTGGAACTTGTTGTTACACAGCTACCATCTGCTGTGGAACTTGGAACTACAAGTGCCAGCACAGCCCATAGTCTCCGTTTGTAACTAGGGGACGGGTGTAAGTCAGAAGGGTGTATGTCGGGGACTGCCTGTAGTCCTGTACTGGTATTAGTTGAGTAATAGTTTCTATTTTTGGCTCTATTGGCAATTTTAGTTTGTCTACGACTACATTGGCCTCAGCCAGACCACTTTAAACTTGGTCTGGCTGATATCTACAGTTTTGCGCCTCCTATTGGCGTTACACATTCATAAATCATACAAATCTGGTGCACTCTCCCATAGAATGCAGCTTGCAGTTTTGCGTAATGACTGTTCACTTGTGTTGAGCGATTACGTTGGCTATCGACATCTGGCAAAGTCATAGTCGCCACCATCGATAAGGTTTTTCGATAGTCGATAGTCGATCATCCTCCGATGCCCATTAAAGTCTATGGAAGAGCACAACACTTCATTCTTACACCCAAACAAGGCTGAGAAGCTGAAATAAACCTCCACCACAGTCAAATGGATACGTGCTACATCTTAGGCAAAAACACTTAGGCTATAAAAGCCCACAGAACAAAAGTCACACACCATTCACTATCCCTGTCTTTATCCACAGCCTGCCCCTTAACCTGCATCACCCACAAATTAAAAAAGTGCCAGAAGGCAGTATTAATTGAACCATCATCTTTACTTGAACTGGACATTGACTATACCTGTCCTGAACGCAAGCATGACCCTCAAAACCTGCATGACCCACAGACTAAAAAGTCCGGAAGAAAGTAGTCTTTGAACCACCATTTTAGTTGAACTGGGACATTGACTATACCTGTCCCTGGACCGAAGTAGACCATTAAACCTGTCGGACCCCCAGATTAAAAAGTGCCGAAAAAGAGTCTTTCAACCACTATTTTAGTTAACTGGACATTGACTATACCTGTCCTGTGCCACAGCAATGACCCCAAACCTGCATGACCCCCAGTTGAAAAGTGCCGGAAAACAGGAGTCCTTTCAACCACCATTTTAGTTGAACTGGAACATTGACTATGCCTGTCCTGTGCCACAGCATGATCCAGAGCCGGATTACAGTGGGTGCGGTGAGAGCCCAGATGCGTCCGTCATCTATTAACACCAGGTTAAAAATGCCCTGATGACCAGCAACGAAAACTTCGTGCTGAAGCAGATGCGGAAGTGGAAGTGTGAGAATCATCCTTCCTCTGTACACAGTC
Organism: Phyllomedusa bahiana; assembly: GCA_025379985.1. Classification (NCBI taxonomy): domain Eukaryota; kingdom Metazoa; phylum Chordata; class Amphibia; order Anura; family Hylidae; genus Phyllomedusa; species Phyllomedusa bahiana. The sequence goes on from JAODAL010036552.1 coordinate 34,949, forward strand.
AAGACCTGGGTAGCGCTTTGCCCCTCCGTATCAAGTGCGGACCATTGATCTTCAACTTGGAAATACTGTGGTTAACGCTCCTGTTACACCCAGGTGCCCTTTTTCTGGCAATTCTTTGTCCTCATTTTACTCAACCTCTGAGGAAATGGTCTCTGTACTTTGTTCTTTGCCTGCTCCATACTCATGTCCTCTGAATAACCGACATCTGGTCAAGTTTCCTTACCTCCCTTGTACAATTCAGAGGAATTTTTTAACAGCTATTGTACATGCAAGTTTTTTTTAGTACTTTAATTCTAGTAAAACGACATTTTTAAAATAGGATGGAAATCCCACCATGTCTTTGTTTCTCTTTTTTTTAATTAAATTAACTGGTTGTCTCAATACAGGGAGTGATAGCTATGTTAAAGATCTTGCAAAAACAAGTCATTTTGCAATATGTGTCCATTAACAGGTCCTACCTATTCCGTTTCTGACAGCAACGCATCACCCTGAGCCACTCTTGAACAAATGAGAAGAACAAATGTCTGTTAGAAACAACATTTGGACCTGTAGTATAGCAGCATGTCACAGCAAAATGCCCCCAAAAAGTCAACATGAACCCATGAGCCATTTTGGACAATTGTGAAGAACAAATGTCTGTTAGAAACAACATTTTTTTATAATAGGACCTGTAGTATAGCCCGCATGTCACAGCAAAATGCCTCCAAAAATACATGTGCCAGGCAAGTGTGTGCTCCAGCCTACCGATCTTAAGGGCGGCCAGCAGATTTCGCCCGTTATCGCATACCACCTTGCCTGGCACAAGGTTCTTGTCACCCAGCCAGCGCTCGGCTCGTTGCGAAGCGTCACAGCTCCTGACCTGTGGTGGACGGTCTCCAAGACAGATAATTAAAACGCTTGGGTTTCTCTGGGCACGTGATGCCACCAGAGGACCTTGGGGGAAAGAGCCCAGCACCATCCCAGCGGTTTTGAAGAGCGTGCGCCGAGCCTGAAGGCCACCGTCACCCCCAGAGACATCCTCACCAATCACCCATGAGCTTCACAGAGATATAGCGGCCTTGGCCGTGCTTACTTAGTCAAAATTGTCGGTGGTGAATGGATCTTTTCCGTCACAGATCACAACGCGCTTGAAATTTTAGATGACACGTGGCTGGCCAGGGCAGGATCTTTTTCCTGGCAAAGAAATGCCTGCTCGGCATCTGGTATTGGGGCAGGCCAAAGCGCATGATGTGCATGAAACCAACTGTGTCCACCAGACGGAAAGGCCACATTCCGCAAGGCAAAAAAGCCTGGCAATGCAGACATTCAAGCTTTTGCTTGGATGGTTTTGGGTTAAAGTTTTTCTCTGCTCCCAAACCTGGAAGACAGAAGGCTGGCTGCTAGACTGGCCGCTGTACGGCGTGCAGGTCGTCAAACTAGCAGAAGGAGAAGGGTTAGGGATGGTCTCTGTGGTGCGGTGGTACTTGGGCGAGGTGGAGGCTGAAGCGGAGGCTGACCCAGATCATGACACTGAGAGACATGCGCAGCTGAGGACGCTGTGGTGGGCGGAGGAGGAGGAGAGCGGAGATCAGAGGGTGGTGACAGTGGTTGAGGCCCGCGTCGTCTGGCCTTTTTGGCCAAGTGTTCCCTCCATTTCAACTCATGCATAGGCTGCATGTGACTAGACATGTGGGGTGGTGGATAACCACTTAAGGTTCTTGCCTCTACTTTATACGGTTACGGCAAAGGTGCATATGAACATCGCTGGGTGAATCAGAGGCTTGCTCAAAGAAGGCCCCAGGCATGAGAGGTCCTGGACCTTTTGACGTCGATAAGCGAGCGCGTGGGTTTGCGCTGACCGTGGCTGGCGAATCATATCAGTGACTTCTGCACCGCCCTCTCCCTTATTGTGGCGGACCCGTATTGACACTACCCCATCGTCTTCTCCTTGTCCACTGATGAAGCGCTTGCAAGCAATTCTGCGAGAAAGACCAGGATGGATCCGCATGTCGTCCATCATCATCAACACAGGTGACTTGGCGTCCTTACTTCTGCATCCAGAAGCTGCGGGCTACAAGCAAGAGGCCTGCAAGGCGTTGCCGACCGACCGGGATTTTGCCGATTGTCCGCTTCCTTCTCCTCCTCTGATGCATCAGTAACTGGGCTCAGAGGAAACTAAATCATCCTCTTGATCTTTTAACATGCCGTCTGACCCAACCGCATTTTGTCATCAAAGAGGTCTCAACAATGGATTATCCACAGGTGGGTACACGCGTTGACATTTGGGCTGCACATGTTGGACGGATGCTGATGATGCTGATGACGACATTTGTGGCCGTGACTGGGAGGACGAGGAGGTAAGACTGCTGGATGCAGGTTGGCATTAACCACTAAGGACAGTTTGGCGACGCAGTTCGTTACTGAGATTCACAGGGCCCTGAACCCAGGATGACAGGCCTGAACGGTCCCGCAACTGACGATCCGCGGCATGCGTGTTGTCGCCACACTGGGAAGGAGCACCTTCCTCTCGTACCTCTACCTCCATGTGCTATCCCCCTCTTTGCTCGCTTACCACCTGCCAGATTTCGCACCATGTTCAGAAATATAAAGAATTTGAGAAGGTATGGAATAGTTTTGGAAGTCTCTTATTAAAAGACGGCAAATCAACAGCTATCCTCAAATCCCTCTAATCAAAACAAAATTGTTTTGATTCAAATTTAAAATGCAAGGTGTCTCTATCAACAAATCTGGACTTGTCAAAAGTGCAAAAAACACGTATCTGTTATGTTTTCCGTATAATACACGGTATTTTTTTGCACTTTTCAATTCACGTGTGGTTACTATAAAATTGCTGTTTTTCAGATTTACGTGCAAGCTGCGTCAATGAACAAAGCTGTAAGTGCCCAAAGTCAAAAATCACGGTATCTGCTATTTTCGTATAATACACGGTATTTGTACACCTTTCAATTCACCTGTGGTGACCTATTAAAATTGCTGTTTTCAGATTTACGTGCAAGCAGCGTCAATGAACAAAGCTGTAGTGCGCCAAATTCAAATAAACACGTATCTGTTATTTTTCTATAATACACGGTATTTTTCGCACCTTTCAATTCCACCTTGGTGTCTATAAAATTGCTGTTTTAAGTTTACGTGCAACTGCGTCAATGAACAAAGCGTAGTGCGACAAAGTCAAAAATCACGTATCTGAAATGTATTCGATAATAAAAAATGTATTTTTTTGCACCTTTCAATTCACCTGTGGTGACTATAAATTTGCTGTTTTCAGATTTACGTGCAAGCTGCTCAATGAACAAAGCTGTAGTGCGCCAAAGTCAAAAAACACGTATCAGTTTATGTTTTCGTATAATACACGGTATTTTTTTGCACCTTTCAATTCACCTGTGGTGACTATAAAATTGCTGTTTTCAGATTTAAGTGCAAGGTGATATATGAACAAAGGTGTGAATGGGGTAAAATTGAAAAGAACACTATCTGAAATGTAATACTGATAATAAAAGTAGAGTTTTGCATCCTAACACAGAGACCTGCAGTACTAAAAGAGTGTACTCCTAATATAAGTTCAGGCTGCCCAATATCCAGGACAAAAATTATTTTTTTTATTTTTTTTTTCAATAGCAAAACTGTTTAATAATTAAAAGATATGCAGTGGCAATGTCTACACTAAGTCTTGGTGCACTTTATCCAGTGTTCTTTTATAGAGCTGTCTGTGTTTCGCCCGCGGTGCCCCCCCCTGCTCCACCCGTGGACTTTACACGGTAGAATGCTCTTTAAAATTCTCTAACTAACTACATAAAAACTTCCAATCTCTAATTCTAACTCAAATTGTAAGGAGCACAGCTAATAGTCAAGAGGTTTCTCTGTGCAGAAATAGACTAATTCGCTGGCTGTTTGGCCACAGGCAGAGCGCACTTCCTTACTCCTATGAGACGCTGAGAGACACTGAGTGCTGAACAGAAACGCCTGTTCTATGTAAAACGAGGGTCATGTGATATTTTCCAGCCATCGCAACCATACACAACCCTGTCATGACGTCGCACACACATCTCACTCCTGCTCTATTCTGTAATCTGATTGCTGGCCGCCAAAATTACAGGAAGCGCCAAAAATGGCGCGATCTTAATAGATGATGCACAGATTTTAACCTTAATTATCGCATGATCTGAAAATTTCGATCACCATAAAAACCTTGCCGATTTCAACTTTGTCGATAATAATCGCTCAACACTACTGTTCACACACCTATAGGACGGGGCTATGACAGGGGTTTTGGCTTAAAGTGCGGCAGAAAACTGTCGCAGCCCTTCATACTGTCCGCCCAATTAGGTTTCCAGAAATACATTGTGCTGGAGCGCTCCTTTAAGGCTGCTGTCTGATTGTCTATAGTGGCTGATGCTGTGCAGGGAAGTCATAGGGATATTGGTTTTATAGTGGGATTTTGTACATGAAACCAATACAAAGTAAGTGGATCAAACAGTTTTCAGCTTACCCCACGTTTGCAAGCGATCATCCAAAAAATTTTATTTTATGATTATATATTTTTTATGCATATATTTGTGATTTTGGGCAACACATAGTTAATATCATCCAAGTAATACTGTTCCGGAATCCTATTAAAACATGTGAACTTAGAGGAGTTAACCAAGACTAAGGTATTGTTACGAAACGCGTCGTCTGTTCACCGATCCAGGCGTGCTTATGTGTGGCCCTCGTTCGCTCGGTGTAGCCTGTTAATCTATATGAACAATCACTTGATATGTCTTTTTTAACTGAAGCAAATTAAAAGTTATGAAGTTTTAACTGAAGCTGCATACGGTGTATCCTCTTTTCCATTATAAGTTGGATGCTGGTCACTCTGTCTAATTGGATCAATACAAAGTAAGTGGTGTCCTGACCCTTCACTGTGTAACTATCACAATATCAGGCTGTAAAGCTCAGTATAGTTACCGTCCATTGCGGAGAAATACATGAAGTCCTGGATATCCCTGAGGTTCTTTATCAGCCGTGCCTTGCTGGAACTGAAGAATAATCGTAAACATTAATCCAACGATGTCTTGATAAAACTCACATCACTCATCAGAAATAAAAGATACAGCAGGACACAGTCCCACATACCGTGATATCCGGGGTCATAAGCTTTTGGAGCAATTTTCATGGATTCTGAAATACAAAGATGCATCAATGTATTGAGACAACCCCTTTAAGCTCCGGTTGCGGGTGACACAGCATGGGGCCAGCTGTAATATACAACTTGTTACCACCTCGATTGTGCAGGCCCCGCTTGAGAGCCCTTACGGTGTCCAGGACGTAGCTGAATGTCTATTTGTTGAAAGTGTGGAAAAAATTAACAATGCCATCTCCACATATCACCGCCATACAGCGCACAATGAGATCTGCACAGCTTACACACAGTGAAGATTCAGCTCCGTAAGTTTCCTGACCTGTTCTCCCATTCGAGGACAGCCACACGTTCACCCGATATTTAATCATAACATCCCACCGCCGTAATGATACGATTATGGCCCAGTGCCGCCCCGCCTGAATGTAGGCATACACGGCATTAGCCCGACCATCGCACATGCTGGGATGTAACAAAAGAGCAAGGCAACACCAAATCTTCCCCCATTTTAGCCCCATTCAGAGCAATTCTGAAGGAGGTCATAACGATTTTGGACTTCACCGTGTTTCACGCGAGAATGTTATTTCTCCAGATATTACTGTGCAGCAAAATTGGAAAAAGAATGGACCCTGAAATCATGTTTCAGAACTGGCTGGTTCTTAAAAAAAATATGTGTTACAAATTTTCTTGAAAGTTTGAAAAATTGGTACGAAATTTCTAAGCCTTCTAATGTCATAAACAAATCATTAAAAAGAGATTTAAAAAAATGATGCCAACCCTCAGAGACATATGGTAGATGCTAGTTATAAACTATTTGTGTGGCATACAGTGGGTACGGAAAGTATTCAGACCCTTTTGAATTTTTCACTCTTTGTTTCATTGCAGCCATTTGGTAAGATCAAAAAAGTTAATTTTTTTCCTGATTAATGCAGAAATGTAGATATTTTTGCAAATTTATTAAACAAGCAAAACTGAAATATCACATGGTCTTAAGTATTCAAGACCCTTTGCTCATTTGTATTGAGTAGAAGCACCTTTTGAAGCTAGTACAGCCATGAGTCTTCTTGGGAACGATGCAACAGTTTTTTCCCACCCTGATTTGGAGATCTTCTGCATTCTCCTTGCCGATCCTCTCCTACTCCCTCAGGTTGGATGGTGAACGTTTGGTGGACGCCATTTTCAAGTCTTCTCAGAGATGCTCAATGGGGTTTAGTCAGGGCTCTGGCAGGCCAGTCAAGAATGGTCCCACGTTGTTCTGAAGCCACTGCATTGATATTATAGCTGTGTGCTTAGGGTCATTGTCTGTTGGAAGAAGAACCTTTGCCCAGTCTGAGTCCATAGCGTCTGGAAGAGGTTTTATCCAGGATATCTCTGTACTTGGGTCCACATTCCATCTTTCCTCAATTGTAGCCAGTCGCCTGTCCCTGCAGCTTGTAAACTCCACCCATAGCATGAATTGGCCTGCCACCAC
>JAODAL010036553.1:0-41533 GCA_025379985.1 Phyllomedusa bahiana
TTATTGGCTCTACATGCCCTGAATGAAATGACCTCAGAAAAACCAGCCCAGCTAAAGGGGCCCCCTGAGCCGACTTTGGATTGGCTTCCGCCCTGTATGTAGACCGCAGAAAACACCGACCAGGGTAAAGGGGGTGCCTGAGCCAGAGTGGTTTTGGCTCACCTGTCCTGTATTTTCCCCTGCAGAAGAACAGACCAGGTAAAGGTGGTGCCTGAGCCAGACTTGTGGTATTGGCTCTACACTGTCCTGTATAAATGACCTGCAGGAGAACAGCTTCATACATTTTGGTGCATTCTACACTGCCTTAAAGCGATTTAGAACTGGTCTGTCAGCGCTAGGATTCATACATGTCGCCCCTGGTGTGCACTGAGACTGAGTATATGAGGGAAGAAGATAGACAGTGGAATGTGAAGGATCCTTATGGGTGTCAGGGTGTAAAATGGGCAATAAAATTACAGGCCTGGGGGGCCTTTATTAAGCTCACAGCTGCCATGACTGTCAGCATTGTGGTGATGCCCTCCTGCTGCATAACTACCTCAATGGAACAGTAATGTTAACCAGAACATTTAAGTAGTTAAATGGCCAGGATCACAGTTATCTCTGGTCCTGACTATTGAAGGAAAGTGCCTGCCGTACATGGAACAGGCTCAGCCCCTAAGTCTCTGCTTACATTCTTGCACTCCCATCCTGAAAGGTGGAGTTTGGCTCCCTAGACGGTTGCTCTCCTCTGCCTACCTGGCCTTGTGTTTCCCACACAAAATAACCTTATTACAGATTAATTTCTGAGCAACACACTATGAGTGGAGACAAGTACCATAACCAGAAAGAGTGTAGCGCCTATGCCATATCCAGGTCGGGGAGCCTGTAGGGGCCTCATGGGTCCTTACGCTCCATATGAGGAGATAATTTGGTAACTTCTGTAACGGGTACATTTGTGAAGCTTAAAACTTGGCACAGAAGAATGTTTCCCGTAAGTTAAAAAACATTTTGCAGAAGTGAACCGGGGCCAATGCACAAGGTATATCTATTATTCCCAATACATCTATTGTCTGCATATTTCTAAAGCATCTTCACCTTAAGCCCTTCTGTACCACCTTCAGAATCCATTATCTTGATTTTCTGTACAGAACGTACTGCAAATTGTACACAGGCCTCTTTACCATACAGAAGAAGCCAACAATTTACCATTGTAGTATAAAAGCTATGAGCTGTTCTTAGCTGCCGAAAAATCTTAAAACTGCCGGAAAGCAAGAAAACAAGATTTGAGGAGACTTGAACTGCAGACACAATGTAAGACTGATAGTAGTACACAGATAATGCACACAGTCATGTCATACAGTAGTACATAGATAACGCACACAGTGATGTCATACAGTAGTACACAGATAATGCACACAGTGATGTCATACAATAGTACACAGAAAACCACAGTGATGTCATACATAGTACCCCGGGAAACGCACACAGTATGTCATACAGCAGTAAAACAGATAACACAGTGATGTCATACAAGTAGTAACAGAAAACACAGTTATGTCATACAGTAGTATACAGATAAAGTGATGTCATACAGTAGTACACAGATAATGCACACAGTGATGTCATACAGTAGTACACAGATAACACAGTGATGTCATACAGTAGTACACAGATAACGCACACAGTGATGTCATACAGTAGTATACAGATAACGTGATGTCATACAGTAGTACACAGATAACGCACACAGTGATGTCATACAGTAGTACACAGATAACGCACACAGTGATGTCATACAGTAGTACACAGATAATAGACACAGTGATGTCATACAATAGTACACAGACAACACACAGTGATGTCATACAGTAGTACACAGATAATGCACACAGTGATGTCATACAGTAGTATACAGATAAATTAATGTCATACAGTAGTACATAGGTAACACAGTAATGTCATACAGTAGTACACAGATAATGCACACAGTGATGTCATACAGTAGTATACAGATAAGGCACAAAGTGATGTCATACAGTAATAAATAGGTAATGTACACAGGGATGTCAGTACAGGAATTATGCAAAAAGTAGTGCCACTAAGCAGGGATCATAAATACAAAAAGGATAACCATTTTTCATGCCACTTTACATACCAAGTGCATCTTCTGTCTGAACGAAAAAAGACCCCTTTAGTTATTCGGCTTCTTTGCTGCTGCTGCGCCTTCTACCCTAATAGTTTATAAGTCCAAAATAAGGTATAGCAACCACGATCCAGCTTGTATGCAAAAATTGTGATAAATTTATTCCAAAAACATACAAAAGGTATAAAAACATAGGCAAAAGTTTACAGCCTACATGTTTCGGGCTTCACCTTAAAGGCTATGTTCACACGGCTTAAAATGGGCCGTATTTCGGTCCGTAATTTAGCGCCAAAAGTCGCCATTACGGGCCGAAAACGTCCCTTTTTCATTAAACGGTAATTCACAGTTCTCATAGAAAAACTATGGTTTAAAGTCCCTCTCCCCGCCGGGGGGGGAGATAATTTGACATGTAATTACCGGGTATACGCGGCGGCATTCAAGCAAGGGGCCTGCGAAGTCCCCCCCCCCCTGCTCATCCCCCGCCCCCGCCCCCCCCCCGTCACACGGCATAATTGCGGGGCGTAATTGCCCCCGCAAAACACCGGTGAACTAGCCTACCCTTGTTTCACGGCTAATTACATAGTGCAATCTGGTTTAAATAGAGAGGGGGTGGGGGGGGGAGAACAAGGCACCTAAACCATCACTTCCCTTTAACCCCTCTCTCATTTAATGTTAAAAGAATTAAAAATTTAAAAACGACTCTAACACTTTCTCTTTTAACCTCTTTCATCTTCTGTGGTTATTTAACAATAGATGTATGCGAGGTCGTTACGATAATTCATACCTCTCGGAGTTCTCGTCTCTAAGGGTGCTTTCACACGGTGCGTTTTTGATGCGTTTTTTGGATGCGTTTTTTTGTGCAGAAAGACACAGCCATTAGTTATATACATTGTTGCACAAAAAACGCATCCAAAAAACCGCATCAAAAACGCACCAAAAACGCACCGTGTGAAAGCACCCTATCTCGAGTATCCAGAACGCCTCGTGCATGCGAGGTGGAGATTGGCAACAGCTGGTGCGCATGCACGAGGCGTTCTGGATACTCGAGTTAGGGTGCTTTCACACGGTGCAACAATGTTTGTGCAACAATGTATATAACTAATTGCTGTGTCTTTCTGCACAAAAAACGCATCCAAAAAACGCATCAAAAACGCACCGTGTGAAAGCACCCTTAGAGACGAGAACTCCGAGAGGTATGAATTATCGTAACGACCTCGCATACATCTATTGTTAAATAACCAAATAAGATGAAAAAGGTTAACTGAGAAAAGTGTATAGAGTACGTTTTTAAATTTGTTAATACGTTTTAACATTACATAGAGAAGTAGGGGTTAAGGCAAGTGATGTGTTCAGGATGCCTTGTTCTCCCCCTCCCCACCCCCATCTCTATTTAAACCAGGCATATGCACTATGTAAGTTAGCCGTGAACAAGGGTTAAGGTGAAGCCCAAAACATGTAGGCTGTAAACTTTTGCCTATGGTTTATACCTTTTGTACGTTTTTGGAATAAACTTATCACAATTTTTGCATACAAGCTGGATCGTGGTTGCTATACCTTATTTTGGATGCAAGTGGATGCAGTGACTGCAGCTATGGGAGGCACAGGTGCAAGCAGCAAGTTGGGTGAGCTCCATCAAGGATGTTTATTTCATTCAAGAGTTATATTTCCTAATAGTTTATGCCTTTCTTACAGCTAGAAGACCCAGCAGCCTGTGGTTAACAATTTTTACATCTCATTCAGATGCTACAGTGTAACCACATTACAGGCATCTTGATTAAAATGTTTTCCTATTGGAGTTTTATATTACAGATTGTATCAAACAATTTACTACATACAAGCAATAAAAAGTGAATATGCTGCACATGAACTCCAGAGCTGCATTCAGATTATAGCTGGCTGCTACTAGAATCAGTCAACAGTTTGTTGACAGACACGCCCCAAACAGTTTAGCTGATGTCTGTTAAGATAATGTCATAGTGTTTGGTGTAGAAATTCTACATCTCAGCCAAACCACTTTCCCAGTCTATGTATCACCTGCTCGCACCTGGGCCTCACCCTGCCCGGACCTCATTTCATATAGCGCTCTGGAAAAATGAGATGAGCGCTCTGATTGGTTGTTATGGACAACAAGACAGTTTTAGACCAAGGCAGTTTTCATACATGTGGCCCTTAGTTTCAACACACCTTCATCAAGGTGCTAGCATCTCCTCCTACAAGCTGGTAGTCAGGAAAATGATTCTGCCCCCCAGGATATGGTTGCGCCATCACTGAGCAATGAAAAATAAGGACCATTGATGTGGTTTGCAAGATTGCGAATATAGTGGCCACTGTATAAACCAATATTGATATTTTTCCGGTATGAATTTTTGCCCTAGGTACTGGAGAGCAGAGGGTGTCAGTATGTTGTGTTGGACACCCAAAAAGTGCTGGGCAGCCCGCCCAATAGAGTAGTAGAAGCGTCATAGGTTGTAAGCCAGCATGGTGTACCCTTAGTATCACGTTATCTTTATGCAATTATGATACTAGCAACCACCCCCTGGTGCATAGAAGGCATGTGAGTGGTTGTCTTATCAGTATTTTTGCATTTGTGCAGTCTCCCCTTGTATAATATTGTGACTTTTCTGCATACTGGTTTGAACTGGTACTAAACCAATGTGCAGTTTTTTACTAGGCAGTTGCCTGCCTAGTGGATGGGTGTGTGAGCAACTGCTCATTAGTTTTCTACATCTGTTATATTACTCCCAGGTAGCACTGGGGCTGAAATTGCTTCCTACTGGGTTAAGTCTATTGTGCAGTCATTGAGCTGAAATTATGGTCTTGTGTCTGTGTTTTTAAGTAAATAATGTCCCATTTTTTTCTGTGATTTTTCTGTAAATTGTTAGCATAGGGACTCGAAAACAAGCACACTTGACGCGGGTTGCGAGCTTGCACAATATAGTAGCCACTGTATCAACTAATACCACTGAGAAATCCACTAAACCTTGGAGCACAAGCCATGCAGTAGACAATTCGGTACATGTCCATCATATCTTCGCAAGTCATAATCCAAACATGACACGCTTTCAGTCTTTTTTTCAGGAAGGTGACGAACAATGACTACTCCATATTATTCTTCAAAGATGGGCATCACATAGAGAAAGCCTTCCGATCCCAGTCAATGATGTATAGTGGAGAGGAGATGTACTCAGATGGATTTGACATAACCATATGGACATCATTTGAACCTTATCTGTAAGCCCGAACATTGAGCCTGCCATGGTGGCCATATAATTCTACCACAGAAAGGTTTTCTCAGCAAGAACGCTTCATCACTGATGGAAAGAAAAGTTGGATCGGACCCCGAACAATAAAGAAGAGGGTTAGTAATCCTACTGTTTATATTTCCCACTACTTACCCCACTGACATATCGACTGATGATGGTCTACATACCATGAGAGTCCAAAAACCGAATAATAGTACCTTTTTCTCACCCACACAGAAAAAAAAAACAAAACAATTAACCTATCTGTGGGTGGAAGCTGGAAAAGCCTGCAGATAACCCATCCTTACCGGGGTAGGAGATATATACCTCAGGTCAGAGGTTGTGTAGAGAAGACTGAAGAAGGTGCTTAGATGAGATGGATATGTAGTAACAGGAGGACTGACCCATGCAACCTTCCTAAATTTATTGGACATTGCTACATTTTATCCCAATGGATGAGCAGTTTTATACATTTCCAGCAGACATCACTCTCCGGTAAAGATTTACCACGCCGGCTGTACAATCTGTAACCACAGTCAAGTGTCTCCTTAATTAAACCAGGTGAGTGATGGTCACTGGGTGGTGGACCTCCACCCGCTGGTGATACTTTATAGGCAGTGGCCGAGACGGGGATGCTTTTTAATTAGCAAGGTGAACGCTTCTTCTTCATCACCTCTGGGGAGATGAATCAATTCTTCTTTTCTCATCTGTGGAAGGCTTTCTTTCCTTAGCGCACTCCCCAAGAAGAATGGGTGGTATCTAAGGAGCTGTCACGTCAAAGTGTATTTTAATTATTATAACTACAAGGTGAAAAGGTATTTATATGTGGGCCGCTTTACAGAGGATCTGTCAGTTCTCCTGATTATTTTTTTTTTTTTACTTTTATTTCTTTGCATGAAACAATGCTGGAGCATCTTGTCTTAGAAATCTGTATTATTTTATGCCTCTGTTATTCTTCTTGGAAATGAATGAGTAAATTCATAACAGAGCTGTCAGGGACACACACAGTGACACAGACCAGTGAGGCCCCGTCTCGGGCTCCTGCAGTGTCCCCTGGCTCGGGGGTGAGTGGCGCCGTGGCTCGCGGGGTGGGCCGCGGGCGCACTCGTTTCTCCACGCCTATACACTTACCCGGCCGCGCTCCTTCTTCCCCGCGGTCTCCTGCCGGCTGACGCGTGCGTCCCCACTCCTTAGGGCATGCGCGTGCCAATTCTTTCAAATTTAAAGGGCCAACGCGCCGGTAATTGGTTGATTGCCGGCGCTTTACCCCATATATTGGTAACGCCTCCAGCACGTCCCCGCTGGATCTTTGGTGCCTTATGCCTTTAGAGAAAGTGTGTTTGGAAGTGCGTTCTTGTCTTGCTGTGTAATGACTCTGTGCTACGTTTCCTGACCATGATCCTTCGCTGCTTGCCCTGACCTGTTTGCCTGTCCACATTCCCAAATTTCTTCACGTTTGGGGACTTCGCGCACCCCCGGGTTTCCCCCGCAAACAATCACGTCAGGGGGATTTGCAAAAAGGGGAAAAAAAGGGGGGGGAAAAAAAAAAAAAAACAAAATCGAAAAAAAAAAAAAATTTTTTAAAAATTTAAAAAAAAAAAATTTTTTTCCCCCCAAAAAAAAAGGGCCCCCCCCCAAAAAAAAAAAAAAAAAAATTAAAAAAAAAAAAAAAAAAGAAAAAAAAAAAAAAATTTTAAACCGGGGGGCCCTTTTTTAAAAAAAAAAAAAACCCCAAAAAAAAAAAATTAAAAAAAAAAAAAAAAAAAAGGAAAAAAAAAAATTAAGAAAACCAAAAAAAAACCAAAAAAAACAAAAAAAAAAAAAGGGAAAACCCCCTTTTTGGGGGGGAAAAAAAAAAAGGGGCCCCCCTTTTTGGGGGAAAAATTTGGAAAAAAAAAAAAAAAAACCCCCCTTTTTTTCGTGAAAAAAAAAAGGGGGAAAAAGGGGAAAAATTTTTTTTAAAAAAAAAAAAGGGAAATTTTTTTAAAAAAAAAATTTTTTTAAAACCCCAAAAAAAGGGGGGGTTTTTTTGGGTTTTAAAAAGGGAAAAAAACCCGGGAAAAAAAAAAACCCCCTTAACCCCCCCCCCCGGGGGGAAAAAATTCCAAAAAATTTTTAAAAAAATTTAAAAAAATTTTTCCCCCCAAAAACACCCCAAAAAAAAAAAAAAAACCCCAAAAAAAAAAAAAAAGGGGGGGTTTAAAAAAAAAAAACCCCCCCCCAAAAAAAAAAAAAAAAAAGGGGGGAAAAAAAAAAAAATTTCCCCCCCCAAAAAAAAAGGGGGCCCCCCGGGGAAAAAAAAAGGGGGAAAAAAAAACCCAAAGGAAAAACCCCCAAAAAAGGAGGAAAAAAAAGGGGAAAAAAAAAAAAAAAAAAAACGAAGAGGAATGGTAAAAAAAAAAAAAAAAAAAAAAAAAAAAAAACCCGGAAAAAAAAAGGGAAAAAAAAAAAAAAAAAAAAGAAAACCCCCCGGGGGGGGGGGGGGAAGGCAAAAAAAAAAAAAACCCCCCAAAAAAAACCGGGGGAACATCAAAAAAAAACCCAAAAAAAAATTTTTTTAAAAAAAAAAAAAAAAAAAGGGGGTTAAAAAAAAACCCAATAAAAAAAAAAAAAAAAGGGGGGAAAAAGGAAAAAATTGAAAAAAAAAAAAAAAAAAAATTTTTTTAAAAATTTCCCCAAACCAAAAAAACCCCAAAAAAACCCAAAAAACCCCAAAAAAAAAAAAAAACCCCCCGGGGGAAAAAATTTTCCCAAAAAACCCCAAAAAAAAAAAAAAAAATTCCCCCAAAATTTAAAAAAAAAAAAACCACAAAAAAAAAAAGAAAAAAAACCACAAAAAAAACCCAAAAAGGAAAAAAAAACCCAAAAAAAAAAAAAGGGAAAAAAGGGGGGCCCAAAAAAACCCCCCCCCGGGGGGAAAAAAAAAAAAGAAAAAAAAAAAAAAAAAAAGGGGGGGGCCCCCCCCCCTTTTTAAAAAAAAAACCCCCGGGGGAAAAAAAGGGGGCCCAAAACCCCCCAAAAAATTCCCCAAAAAACCCCCCCCCGGGGGGAAAAAAAAAAAAATTTAAAAGGGGAAAAAATTTAAAAAAACCAAACAAAAAAAAGGAAAAAAAAAAAAAAAAAAACAAAAAAAAAAAAAAAAAAAAAATTTAAAAAAAAAAAACCCCCCCCAAAAAAAAAAAAAAAAAAAAAAAAAAAAAAAAAAAATTTTCCCAAGGCCCAAAACCCCCCAAAAAAAAAACCCCCCAAAAAAAACCCCCGCCAAAAAAACAAAAAAAAAGGGAAAAAAACCAAGAAAAAAAAGGGGAAAAAAAAAAAACCCCAAACCTCCAAAAAAAAGGGGAAAAAAAAAAAAAAAAAAAAAAAAAGGGGGGAAAAAAAATAAAACCCAAAAAAAAGGGGGGCCCCCCAAAAAAAAATTTTCCAAAAAAAAAAAGGGAAAAAAAAAAAACAAACAAAAACAACCCCCCAAAAAAAAAACCCAAAAAAACAAAAAGGGGGAAAAAAAAAAAAAAGGGGAAAAAAAAAAAAAAAAAAAAAAAAAAAAAAAAAACCCGGTTTCCCCTTTCCCGGGAAAAAAGAAAAAAAAAAAACCCAAAAAACCCAAAAACCAAAAAAACCCCCCAAAAAAAAAAAAAAAAATTAAAAAAAAATTTAAAAAAAAACCCCCCCCAAAAAAAAAAAGAAAAAAAAGGGGGAAAAAAAGGGAAAAAACCCGAAAAAAAAAAAAGGGGGTCCCAAAATGGGAAAAACCCAAAAAAAAAAGGGGGAAAAAAAACCCCCAAACCCGGGCCCCCCCCAAAAAAAAAAAAGGGGGGAAAAAAACCCCCCCCCCCCCCCAAAAAAAAAAAACCCCCCCCCAAAACCCCAAAAACCCCTTCCCCCCCCAAAAACCCCCCCCCCCCCCCCCCCCCCCCCCCCCCCCCCCAAACCCCCCCCCCCCCCCCCCCCCCCCCCTTTTCCCCCCCGCCCCCCCCCCCCCCTTTTGCCCCCTCCAAACCCCCCCCCCCCCCCCCCGTTTTCCCCCCCCCCCCCCCCCCCCCCCCCCCCCAAAAAAAATTTTTAAAAACCCCCCCTTTTTTTTTGGGGGGCCCCCACCTTTTTCCCCCCTTTTTAAAAAAGCAAACCCGGGAAATTTGGGTTCTCCCCCCCAAAAAAAAGGGCCCCTACCCCTTGATCCGTTTTTTTATCGTCTTATCCCGGGTCGACAAAACCCCCCGGCAAAACTGCAAATCCTCCCGCTGTAAACCTCCTACTACCCCTTGCTTTTGGGCAAACCCAAATTTTCCTATCCTCAGAGCCCCCAAAAAATCTAATGAAATGCCCAAAGGGGAAATACCCCAACCCCCAAAATTTTGATCTGCAAATTGCATCCAACCCTTTTTTCCCCAAAATTGCAGAAGCGAAAAAATACTGGGGGCCCCAGAATTTCCCCCCCTAAAAACGCCCCGCCCATAACCCCTTTAATTTCCCGCCCCCACCCGAATGTCTTGGTTTTGGGGGGGCCAACCCCCCCTTGCTTTAAAACCAAAAACAAAACCCGACATGAACCCTTTAAACCCTGGGAAAATGACCAAACCCCCCCGTTACCCCACAGGGCCAAAAAACTAAAAAAAAAGCACCGCCCTTTTTCCCTTTAGTAACTAACGGGGGCCCCCCCCGCTAACCCCCTGTTCCCCCCCACCGCCCAAACTTGGGAAAAAAGAAAACCCTGTTCCTGGGGAAACCCTGACCTGAACAAACCTTTTTGCGGTTTCTGAAAAAAGGTCCACCCAAATCCGGGGGCCCCTCCAACCCCTCCCCTGTGCTTTCGGGCCAGCTCCCCAAAAACGGGTCCCACTGGGAAAGAGAAAAGGGTCAAACTAGATCATTTCTTACCCCAGGGAAAATGTCAGCTAATACCCATATAATTTTTAAATTTCCCAAAAACCCCCCAGTACCAAATGCCCAACAAGGCCCCCCCCAAAACCGGGGTAGATGAAGCCGACAGGATTTAAAAAACCCCTTAACCCCCCCATGTTAAACGCGTTTAAAAGAAATTTTTTGATTCGCAAAGCGTGTCCCCCCAAAATTTTTACCGACAAAACTATTGGGGCACTCCAAAAGGGCCCAAATTCTTAACTAAACCTTTAACTTTAACCATTCTGGCGGCCAAACGCCCCGACACACCAACCCCCTGGCATAGGGCCCCAAAACCCCACCCCTACCCCCCCGCATCCGTAAACACCTCGATGTCCGCTTTTCTAATGGCCTGTCCAAAAAAAATGGGGGCGCCCCTTATTTAAGCGGGCCCAAAAAGGGGTCCCCCCACCCTCAATCCTCCTTCAAACCCTACCCCACCCCCCTCCTTTGGTTTTAGGGGCCTTAAACCCCCCCGTTGCCTGCGCCATTTTCCCCAAAGCGAAAAAAACCCTTTCCCTTGGGATAAAACCTGCAGGCCAAAAATTTATTTTTCCCCGCAATGACTGCATTTCCCTCAGTGTCGCCTTTTTGCATACCAATAGCCCCTAACCTTGTCCCCAAGTCCCTCAACTTTTCCTCCGGGAAGCGAAAATTCCCTGGCTAAGTTTCAATGCCGATTCCAAAAAATTTATTGATGTCGTAGGGCCCCCCTTTTTGTCCGGGGGGTAATGGGGACCCCAAAATGGGTTTTCCACCCCTGATTTTATGCCCAAAAACGACCCGCAAAAAACCCGAGTCCCCCTGGGGCCCAAAGCTAAAAAGTCGTCTAAGTAGTGATAATTGATTTAAGACCTGACAAGTCCCTACCACCCCTTCCAAAAAGGAACTGAATGGGTTCAAAAAAGAAGCAAGGATCGAACACCCATTGGGAGGAACGACAACAAAAATGAACCCTCCCAAAACAAACCCCTAACCGTGCTCCCGGTTTTTCCCCCGGGAAAAAGCCGAAAGGGGGAAATCAATGTCCGCTTGGCCATGAGGGCCCCTTTACCGTACACCCTAACCCTTTTTGTGCCCCGTCCCAAAAAGGGCGAAAGCCAAAGGAAAAATAGTTCCGGGTCGGGTTTCCATCATTCACAGAAAAAAACCCCTTTTGGGAAAAAAATAGGTGTGAATTAATCTAAATTTTTTTGGTTTTTTTTAGGAACCATCCCAAAAGGGAAAAACCAAATCCCCGGGACCGGGAAGGCCTCAAATTGGGGCCCCCATTTACCCATGACACTTCCTTATCTAATTTCTCCTTAACCCCCTCCGGGAGTTTTTCAGTGACCTCAGGGTTTTTTAAAAGGGAAAAAGGGGGCCTCATGTGTTTGGGGGGGCCGGGGTCCAAAAACCCCACCCAAAAACCCCCTTTTAACAAAAAAGCCGCCCCCTTATCCGGGGTTTCCTCCCTTTGGTACGGCTCCCGCGGGTAGACTCACCGGGGTCACCCCCTTTCGAAAATTACCCCCCCCCCTTTTCCTTTTTGTAACAACGCGAGCTCCCTGGACGCGGGGCTGCACCCCTGAAAATACATGCTTGAAAAGGCAATTTTGCTCCAAATTTTGCAAATTTACTTCATTAAAAATGCCAGCAACCCTGCCCCCTTTGGGAAAACCTTTTGGGAAACCCCCGCCCAACCCACCCGGCACCCCCCTGGGTGCCCCGAGGGGACCAGGGCCCCCCTGAAAGGGGTGGGCCAATCGCATGGGCCCATCACCCTAACCATAAACCAAAATCTTTTTGGGTCCCCCCCTAATAGGCCCGGGCTGACCGCCTTCCCCTTTAAAGAAAAATTTCTCGTCCCTATCTGAGCCAAAGCCTGCCCCCCCTTTTAAAAATCTGTGCCTCCCTATAGAATCCAGGGAACAAAAAAATCCGGGCAATTCTCCGGAGCCCTTTTCCCCAATGGGGCTTGCCAAAATTTGGGAAACGCCTGCATCCAATTTTTGGAAGGTTTGCGGTATTTAAAGCCCCCCCTTCGTTTTTCCCCTTCCCCCTTCTTACTTTTAAACCCGCTTCCCTTTTGGTATGTTAATTCTCAAGGGGGTAACGGGGAAAAGATTTCGACGTACTCGTCCGCCAAATCTTTTTCCCTCAACCCCCTTTTTTAATGCGCACCTAAAAGGGGCCCCCAAAGGGATACATTAAAAAACCCCCCCCCTCGTCGGGGCATCCAACCCAACCCCGTCAAACCCCCCCTTTTTGTTTGTAAAACCCACACCTGTTACTCCCCCGCTCCCCTTTCCTTTCCTTTTCTGGGCGACCCCCAATTCCCCACCCCCCAAAAGGGGATGGAAAGGGCCCCTATTCAACCCTAAAACCGCAGACCCCCAGGCTGAAATGGGCGACGGTTTTCGTCGTTTTTTCTTTGGGCCGTACTCGGGAGGCCCTGTCAAAACCTCCCCGCAGGTGCTCGTAGCTGTTGCCCAAATGGGCCGCCTCCCCCCTCGGAGCCAAAAATCCCCCTCCCTTTTCGCTGCCTGCCCCCACGGGGACAAAACATTTCCAAAAGATCCTTTACTACCACTGTGGGGGCTGTGAACCCCCCGCCCCCGCCGAACCCTGAAGAACCCCCTCCCACGATCCAAAAAAACCCCCCGTCTCCCAAAATGCTTTAAAAGGGTTTTAATTTAACGTAAAATCCCCGGGCAAAATGAACCTCCGAATGGGCTCGCCGGTTTCCGTCCCCCGCTGCAGGGCCCCCAGGTGGGCCCCCCCAATGCCCGACCCGCCCCCAAACCCCCTCGGGCCGGGCCGCATCCCCATGCTTCCCCCGCGTCGAGCGTCCTTCCTCTCTCGGGATCCCCTCCTCTCTTTTGTCTCGCCAATTTTCTTATGGGCCCCCGGGCGGTCCTCGCCAGGGGCACCCGCCGTCGCCACGGTACTGAAACCTGGAGCCCCCCGCTGGACCCCCAAAGCTGGACTGCGCTGGCGCCCCCCAGCTCCCCGGGGCCCCCCCGCCGGAAGGATTCTCCCCGGACAAACGGCGCGAGAAAAGCCTGCAAAACCCCCCCGTCCGCCCCCCAGGGTCCCCAGACTCCCACGGCGGCACGGGCCCCTGGGGGTCCCTCAGGGCTATGCGCTCCCGGGGTCCCCGGCCGGCCCTTGAGGGGAACAACAGCTCCCGGGGGGGAAAAAGAAGGGCCCCAGGGGGCCCGCGGGGCGTTAGGGACCGGGGCAGGCCCAGCCCCTCCCCCCCCCCCAGCCCCCCCCGCACCTGCTGCGCCACCACTCCGGGGCCCGCGCCCTCCAGCTGCCCCCCTCAGGGTTGGCCAGCAGTTCGTCCAAAATTTTTCGGTCATCATGAAAAAACCCTCACAACGGGGCCCCCCACAGGACAGACCCAAGCAGCTTAAGGTCACTGTGCTTGTCACGCTGGCCCCCGGGCTGCTCCCGCGTGGCGCAGGGGGGCGGCTTATTTTAAAAAGGACCACCCCCCCACGGCCCCGCCTTTTACCTCCCCCCCCCCCAGCCTTTCTCAGCCGCGCGCCGCGCCCGCTTCCCCTCTACCCCAAAAAACCCCGGGGTTAAAAACGGGCGCCGGGGCCCTGAGGGGCCTCCCCCTTTTTAAAAAGGGGGTGCGCCCCCCCTGTCCGGGCCCCCGGGCTGGAAAACAAAAGGCAGAAGAACCAGACCATATCAGGGAAGGAGAAAAGGGAAAAGAACCCTTTTAAAAAGGGGAAAAAGGGAAAGAGAAAAACAAGACCGGATAGGAGAACAGAGCGTCAAATCAAAAAAAGAACCAAATTTAACTAAAAGTGTGCGGAAGATTCCGGCCCCGGCGGGTTTGGCCCGGGAAAAAATTGAGTTTAAAAGAAATAGCCCAAGTTCACACTGGTAAACCCCCCCCCAAAAAACCCGGAAAAACGGTTAAAAAAAAAATTGGGTTTTTGACGAAAACCCGCCGTGGATGGCACCCGAGCCCAAAGTAGGGGTCTGTGGGGAGGGTCATGACAAACCTTAAACCCTTGGGCCCCCGTCAAATTTTGGCGGCGTGTCACAAGGGGGGGGGGTGATGACAGTGATTAGAAATTTTGTAAGGGAAAAGGGTACACCCGTGGGGGTGGCCATAAAAAAGCAAAATTACCACCAAAGCCCCCCACCAAAAAGGGTCATGAGTTTGCCCTGCTCACTGGGGGCCACCTGGGGTCTGTGGCTCTCAGATGCATCAAGAAATGTGTTTCCACTCTTGTGGTGTGTAAAAGCAACTAATGAAACCAGTAATATGGAAAATGAATGAATATAATCCAATGTTGGAAAGTGTACTATAGTTAATACCAAAAAAAACAACCAACAATACAAAGAATTCAAATAAAAATATTGGTATTTATTAGTAGATAATTAAAAATATAACAATACACTTGAAGCAATGATGCTAAAGATTGAAACACAGAATATGGTAGCACGAAAACCCCAGGATATTTAATGACATGATCATAGCATTATAATATGATAATACATAATACAACAGAATCAACTACATAATAATAAACCCATATAAATATACAGAAGGTATAAAAGTATATACTTAACCCCTTAAGCCTAACGCCTGAAAAGTACTTAATGACCAGCACATTTTTTTATTTTTTGCCTCCTTGCGTTTCAACAATCATAACTTTTTTTTATTTTTTCAATGACGCAGTTGTCTGAGGCCATGTTTTATGCGGGAGAAGGTGTACTTTTTGGGGGCCTAGTCTTAGTTTACATATAAATTACTTACTTACTAAAGATTTTTTTTGTTTTGTTTTTTAATTTATTTTTCTACACCATTCACATTTCACACATATAGCCTGTTGGATTAATTCTACAAGTTATGACGGTCGTGTGGATACCTAATATGTGTAGGTTTTATTTTTTTGCGTTTAATGCACACAGTTTTTTATTAAATATTTATTTTTATTTTATTTATTTTTTCTACATTTTTTTTTTTTACTTTTTTTTTATCCCATGAAGGGATCTGTTTTACATTTTTTTTTTTTTTTACACTTAGTAATGTATTAGCATATTCATATATGCTAATACATTATAATCTGTATACCTTCTGGTTACTATGTTATGGTACTTAGAAGTTTCATTGGATGCCCTGTCCAACTTCACTTCGGCTTACCATAAAAAACATGACAGATAACACACCATACAATTATGGCACAGAATGTTATCTCAACTTCTATCTCAATGCTTTTTAATTACTTCTGTTTACAGATTGTCATGAACCACGCCGTTGACGCTCCCGTGCTCTGTTGCACACCCTGACCCTCTCTTAGTGTGTACTCACCTCTCCTCGCTCTTGCTGTG
Organism: Phyllomedusa bahiana; assembly: GCA_025379985.1. NCBI lineage: Eukaryota > Metazoa > Chordata > Amphibia > Anura > Hylidae > Phyllomedusa > Phyllomedusa bahiana. Next base: position 15,604 of record JAODAL010036553.1, read on the forward strand.
GTTCGTGCTGCTGCCAGCATCCCGCATCACTAGGGAGGATGCATGCGTGCCGGCTCACTGAGATTTAAGGGGACAGTAGTTAATTACTAGGCTAATAACCACTCACCACCTGGACTTTAAAGAGAACCTGTCACATAGTTTTTGCCCCCCTGGCAGAGGACAGAACAAGCCAGTGCCAGACCTGCTGTTTCCAGTGCTGTGTCCCTTATTCTGTAAGATGCTGTAGTTTTCGTGTATTTAATGCTCAAATCTGTAGTTTTCAGCCAGAAGAGTCATTCGAAGAGTCCTTCAGAGAGTCAGTTTTTTTCAAACCCCGCCCGCCTGAGACAAGCCCCGCCCACCTCAACTGACAAACCTATTACTTTGAATAGGTAGAAACACGTGAATAACTGTCAGTGGGCGGAGCTAGCTTTTGGTGGGTGGAGCTAACACCTGCTCATGAATAAGATTTGAGGGTTAGTGCTCTAAAACTGCTGCATCTTACAGAATAAGGGACACAGCGCTGGGAACAGCAGGTCTGACACTGGCTTGTGCTGCCCTCAGAAACCTATGTGACAGGTTCTCTTTAAGGAACTTCCTGCCTGTGCTCTGGGTCAGTTTGTTAATGGTTGGTGAGGTTTTTACATTGATCCTGACCTTTGGTTGCTGTCTGTTACCTGTGTATACTGCCATCCTGGTTCCAGTTTTACCTGTTCTGCTGATACCTGCCGTTAGGCCAGTCTGCTATCTCCCTGCTACTCTTCTATTAGTCTACATGTATTTTCAAATTATAATTCAGCAACATCCGTTAAATTGCAGAATGTTTTATTATAACTTCATAGGTAAGAAAGTGTACTAATGAAATGTGGCATAAAAGTGCTGACAGAAACTCGCGCTTACGCGTTTCGGGCTACTCTTTCCCTTGTAGCCTGAAATGCGCAAGCATGTGTTTCTATCAGCACTTTTATGCCACATTTCCTTTGTATACTTTTTTTTTTACCTATGAAGTTATCATAAAATGTTCTAGATGTTAACAGATGGTGCTGGATTGTACTTCAAAAATACATGTTAGTTCGGATGGTGGACCACCAGCATTTCCAGGCAAATCATTTCAATCCATGGACCATATCTGTGGACATTCTATATAAAGGTGAGCACCATCATATATACAATTTCTTTGTCTACTATTCTACAGTTGCACCTCCCTGAGACTCGTCACCTTTGTCTGTTCCTGCATCCTTACGTCCGGCACTTTGTCACCGCGAGCAGCAATTTCAGGGGTAGCGACCTGGGAGTCCCACACCGTCAAGTCCAACTCACCTTGCGGTGGCTTCTTAGACTCTGCTCCTTGGCGTGGTCTACACCATCTCTCCCGCTTCACAGAGGATCCACATACCCGACTTCCGTTACACAGATGAGAGCAAATAACACAAACAGCTGTGATATCACAGTGAAGATTAACTTTGCTACATCTGTTGTGGTAACTGGAAGTGACGGGACATCCAACCTAACTTCTGGTTACCATGAGACAGAGCCTATGTTGAAGTGCAATAACTGTAAGTGATGTCGGAATCTGCACTGGAAGTGACCCCACATCATGAGTGTCCTCTTGGGTTAGTGTAAGAGAAAATAATTAGGGTTTGGAGCATCACAAACTCAGATTTTTTTTCTCAAGTTTGGTCAAACCAGTGTTAAACCCAGGGGTCTTCAAACTGCGGCCCTCCAGCTGTTGGTAAACTACAACTCCCATCATGCCCACTGTTATAGACAATATAAATGCATGATGGGAGTTGTAGTTTCCCAACAGCTGGAGGGCCGCGGTTTGAAGAGCCCTGGTTAAACTGAACAAGAGTCGGCACTACTAATGGGCTGCGAGCAACAACCAGTAGAAAATTTGCATGTAGCTGTGGACTAGTGGGGAGATATAATACATGGTATACAAGTAGACTCTGCAACAAAATCCGCCTCACATGTAGATGATACCTAAAAATAAACTGTGAAAGGGTCTTCCCAGCTGATAGGTCACTGCCTCCCTACAGGATGAATAAAATGAGGATATTGCATTTTGTGCCACAAACTGGGATCCAGCAATTAGAGCTGAAGCGCATCTGACAAATAGCACAATGAATATGACTGCACCTCTCAGGTGACAAGATGTATGTGCAAGTTCACGGTCTGACTAGTGTCATGTTAGCTGCGTTATGAGTTCTGTCAATGAAATAAAATGTCTCCCTTCACCTTGCTTTGCATAGATTAATGTTGAATACTTGCATCCCTTTGTCGGCTTTCATTCCGTGCTTTATTTTCTGCAAACAACATTTGCTCTCCCCATAGAAAGAGGCCGGTAATTCATGAGCGGCTCTGGATGCAATAAAGTAAATAGCAGAACAATAAAGAGACAAAGAGTGAGGTTGGGAAAGTTTTGGAGGACATCGAAGCTTCATTTCTGTAGAAAAGAGAAGGAATGGCGCGTCGGCATGAGCCGAGACCAATCCTCGCTGCCACTAATTGTCTATGTCATTTGTTTCACTAAATTCCAAAGTGTCAACCAGTTCAGAATCCATGAGCAGAAAGGAGGCGATATACATTACCTTCATGTCAATGGCATTCACACATTACACAATCGATCTGCGACAGCCAAACCCTTCAATATAATCACTACAGCGTGACACAGTAGACAGAAGTCATTTTCTGAAGCTCGTAGCTGTGGCTTGAGGCACATACATTTTATTATTGCATCAAGTATTAATGATATTGGCTCTTCCTGTGCATTTATATACATTTATTAAATTGGTACATCTATTGTGAGTGATTTGTAGGGCTTAAAGAATATAGACACATTTGCACTGCATACATTTTCTTTTATTGTGTATTTGCCTTCTAAATGCAGAATTGAGTCATTTCCTAAAAAGCTTTCAATAAAAATGTCCTACCTTTTTGCTGATGTGGAGTTTGTGTAAGTCCTTCACTTAGCTGCTGGCGCTGCTGAATCTCAAACAAATTTGTCTCTCCAGTGTCTGCTCTTCCCCTTCCTTATCTTAGTGTTAGAAATAGCAGCAGGAATTTGGAGAAGGTGGTAATTAGAAGATCAGAGTGTGTGTTACAAGCTGCTCTACAGCTCGTCCCTGGGAGGCTCTGGCATCTTCCCATTCACTGCGTGTGCCCACTTTGGTGGCTACCTCTTTCTGCCCTGCAGCTTTTTTTATATGCTGTATCTGTGCTGGCCCTTTTAAATTTAAAGGGCCAGTTTGTGGTACCTATCTGCTTCAGCCTTTTAATGTCCACTTGTGGTCTTTTGAATGGACTCCTCCTTAGTGTTATATTTTTGGTCTACTTCCTAGCATTCTCAAGTCAACCTTGTGTATCCATTCTTAGTCCTTGACTGCATCTTCTTGTGCCTGCCCTTGCTATCTATTTACTGCCTGCCCTGATCTATGGCTTGCCCTTGAATGAAAAAGGAATCCACCTGCCCTGACCTTTAGCTCATCTGTGATTACTCTTTTTTTTGTCTGTTCCCCAGGTACCTTACCTGCGGATCAGCTGTTGCGGCGGCATGTGACTGAATTGCGGTGATGACCTGGTGGTCCCCTGTAGCCAAGTCTAGATCCCCTTAAAAGTTGAAAAACAGGGGGCTCCTTAGACTATGCTCCCCATTGTGGTTTATGTCCATATCCAGTAACGATCCAGTAGATCCAGAGTTTAGCTACGGTTAGTTGTTACAGTGTGAAGGCAGAAGGAGCATCCAAAGAGGGCAGCTCACATAAGCTGTAGATCAGGAGGAAAGCAGCTTTCAGAGTGAGAAAGCCTTAGGCTGTACAAGTGAAGAGAGTAGGCAGAGCACTTACTGCAAAGTCTACATTTCTACAGTAAACTGACAGAGCTCACATCATATACTGTATGACTGTTTGTGTGTACATAACCTTAAAGGGGTTTTGCCACAAAGTGAGTTCCTTACCTTTTATCAGCTCAGGTGAGAATATAAACAAAGCATGCTGAGTCATGAACGGCTGCAGGGGTGAGAGGGAGGGGGGTGAGCAGAGAGTGAGGAAGAAGGGAGCGTCTACAATGTTTACTCAAATAATTACATTACAACAGTGGATTCTCTATACAACAGACAGACTCATACACTGCACTTTTCTCCCCAGCCCCTTGCAAGCTCCTTCACGTTCCCTGTCATCAGATAAGAAGTGCAAACACGCAAGCCCGGCCAGATCAGCTCCTGTCAGTGTCCTGGTCGTGTCTAATGTAAACTTTCAGGAAACTAAGCGGGACTGAGCAATGCTGTAGCTCTCATAGGCTTCACTTTTTGTAATCACATATATTTAGAAAAGTGATTAAATACCCATTTTGGAAGGATCCCACGTCAACATTACATTGTGGCAAAACCCCTTTAAATATTAAGAAATCATTCAGTGCATCATTTTGAACCTGCTCAGATTGAATAACAAAGAGTTCAAGGGTGGACATTCACTTTATATAGGCCACACATGGATAGAGAGCTCATTAAGATTGGAACATCTGCTCATCCTCAGATCTCTGCCCCCCATGGAGTAGCTGTTAGCTGCACCCCTGAGCTGCAAATAATTACCTCTATATTACATGGAAATGTAGTTATAATTATCATGTGGGAAAACTTGTATTTAGATAATATAATACTCCTGTTCCAGAAGCAGGGTGCAGTACAGGCCAGTGATTGCTGTTGACTATTCCTCATCTACAGAATTCAATGGCAAGCAGAATCACAGTTATAGTTAGTGGTGAACTTTAGATTTGAGTAACGGTTAAATTTGGCCTGACTCAATTCAGATCGAATTTTGGTGAAATTCGTAAAAAATATCATCCTTAACCATAAGCCCAATATAGGGTCAGGGTAGGATTAGGGTTTAATAGGATTTGAGTTCAGAACATCCCTAATCCTGAACATTTTATCAAATTCACTACTGTCTATTGTCGAGACTACCTACAGTGTTTACTGCATTTATTATAACCCTTTAAAAGGGTGGTCCTTTGTCAACAACCCTCAAAGGGGCTTTCCCATCTGGCTGCTTTACAGAGCCTGCTCCTCACAGCTTCAGGCTCCCATTTCCTATTCAAGCTGTGGGTGGTTCTACAGCAGTGACTGACAATTCAGCTCTGCTATTCCTAGCTTAATATGTTAGAGGGACATTGGTGATGGAGGGGTTGTATGAGCAGGGCAGAAAGCTACAGAGCTCTAAATGGTTATAGTGAAACACGAACAAACACATGTGCTGCTAATAAGACACAGCAGAAAGTGATAAACACTTAGCATCAGTACCTGGCTTTATTATATAATAACTGCTCTCCTTCTCTTAGTCCAGTCAGGGCGTCCTTAACCTTCTTTAATCCAACGGTCAATAATTAGACTGGGTTTGCACAACTCTTTTAAATGTAAAAATATTCCTTTAATTATTTCTTGATCATCAAACAAAGCAACTAAAATGTTGTAGCGATGTATTACTATGCAAAGTAATCTTTTTTCAGAGTATGCAGTATAACAATCAATTAGTTTTCATTCTTTTAGTAGTCTCTGGGTAATCTTACCCCATCAGTAGCTTCCTTATTTTATGCAGATTAGTTTACCGGCAGCTGTACCCACGCCTGGGCTCCTGTGAAACTCTCAGATAACTCTGCATCAGACACAGGCTCACTACTATGCTAGCCGGAGAGAGGACAGAGTTGCCTATGATAAAGAAATAATTAAAGGAATATTTTTTACATTTAAAAGAGTTGTGCAAGCCCAGTCTAATTATTGACAGCAGAAAGTGATGTCACCAGCCTGACCAGGGCTGCCAGAAATAGAGAGAGGTGGTTGGTAACTTAGGGAAGCTTGTGTAGATAAGTAGGTAATAAGAATTGTTCTAACTCTGAAAGGAAGCAAGATTAAAACAGCAATGTATTTGGAAATTATTACTTACCTTTATTTACCTTTACCTACATAAAGCTAATCATTGAAATGGAAATTTCCATTGAAAGGAGTTGTCTCACTACAAGGAATGCTGCTTTGTATGTTAAAGATCTTACAAAAACAAGTCACTTTGCAATATGTGTCCATTAAGAGTGTCCTACCTATTTCTAGATATCCCCTCTTGTATGCGCTGCATCAGCTCCTCTGGTCACTATAGCTACAGACCTGTTCGGTCTCTCCTGATAGGCTGCCAGCACTGGTTGTTATAGCTACAGACCTGTTTGATCTCTCTTGATAGGCTGCCAGCACTGGTCGCTATAGCTACAGACCTGTTTGATCTCTCCTGATAGGCTGCCAGTACTGGTTGCTATAGCTACAGACCTGTTCAATCTCTCCTGATAGGTTCCCAGCACTGGTTGCTATAGCTACAGACCTGTTCGATCTCTTCTGATAGGCTGCCAGCACTGGTTGCTATAGCTACAGACCTGTTCGATCTCTTCTGATAGGCTGCCAGCACTGGTTGCTATAGTTACAGACCTGGCTTCTACTGCAGCCTAGTAGAAGCCAAAAAACACACCCTTGAATTCAAAATGAAACCCAGAAAACAGGACTGAGGTGAGATGAATCAATGTAGTGAGACAACCCCTTTAACATTATAAGGATTCCCTAATAATTATCTAAATGGTGTGCTCCTGAGATTTGTGCACAACGTGTTCTATTATTTCTTCTTTCTTAGTATTTGTTATTTCTGACCCACAGAATGAAGATCGCATGGTGGATATACCATATACCACACAATTATCAAGGAAATACAGTTGTTCCATTTTCCTGAACAGAGTAAATAAATATGAATCAATACATTATACAGTACGTACCCTAAAAAAAGTGGTGACCATTAGGTGGGATATTTACAACATATCCTGCAAAAACACAGTCCAGCCCAGCTTTCAGGAACCAAATTTCTGCCTCCTTAGGGGGTTAAACTCTTTAACTGTAAACCCTCATTTATCTTAGCACGACACTATTCATCCTGATCCTCCTGGTTCTGTAACAGAATGCCAGAACTACAATAAAACCTGCCACTTACCCCAACAGAGCAGTAAGAAGGTGGCGAGGGGTTTTTTCTTTAAATAACAATATCTTTTTATGAGATTCAGATTGAAAAGTAGGATGGCAACCAGGGCCGGACTGGGAATAAAAATCAGCCCTGGCACAAAGCCCCCACCAGCCCACATACAATATCCGCTTACAAAATGTCCCTTGTTCTCGCACCTCGCCACTGTCTAAAATAAACTACACTATAAAGCTGCTTTCACACGGAGCGTTTTTGGTGCATTTTTGATGGGTTTTTGGTGCATTTTGTGCAGAGAGGCAGAGCAGTTAATGCTGTACATTTCTGCACAAAAAAACGCATCAAAAATGCACCAAAACCGCTCCGTGTGAGAGCCCCCTACACACAAGCAAGAGAGAAACAGTGGTGCAGAGAAACCCCTCATCACAGAGTCAGGTGTGCACTTGCTTTACAATCCTGGACAAGCCCACACTGACACTACATAAGCACCAATATACCCTACAACCCCCCCCCCCCCCCTCAAATGTACAGCGCCATGGAATCAATGGCGCTTTAAAATAAATGTTAATAATAATAATAATAATAACCCCACCAATCACATCACCAGTAGTCAGGTCACCATCACATGAATACAGCACTGATTTAACATAGAAGTAAAATGACACCTGACAGCAGGGACTCACAGGAGACGTCATCATGATGGGAGTTGTCCTCTTCTTCTTTTCTTCTTCTTCTGGCCCAAACCTCCATGATGTCTTCGTCCCTGTAGAATTTACCACAAATACATCTTAGACTCTTTTCCAGCACTTTCCTATCAATTCCCAACTCTGTACAAACTCCCCATCCATAGAGCCCCAAATAGTAATAGTGCCCCTTCTGGTGCCCCACATAGTAATTGTACCCCAAACGGCGTATGATAGACCCTATTAGGTAGGTAAAAAGGGCCATCCTCCATTAATTTGGTAGGTAGACACGGCCTACCCCTGTAATTAGCCAGGCAGGGACAGGGCCAGTTATTAGCCAGGCAGGGACAGGGCCAGTTACTAGCCAGGCAGGGACAGGGACAGTTACTAGCCAGGCAGGGACAGGGACAGTTACTAGCCAGGCAGGGACAGGGTCAGTTATTAGCCAGGCAGGGACAGGGCCAGTTACTAGCCAGGCAGGGACAGGGCCAGTTACTAGCCAGGCAGGGACAGGGCCAGTTACTAGCCAGGCAGGGACAGGGCCAGTTATTAGCCAGGCAGGGACAGGGCCAGTTACTAGCCGGGCAGGGACAGGGACAGTTACTAGCCGGGCAGGGACAGGGCCAGTTACTAGCCGGGCAGGGACAGGACCAGTTACTAGCCGGGCAGGGACAGGACCAGTTACTAGCCGGGCAGGGACAGGACCAGTTACTAGCCGGGCAGGGACAGGACCAGTTACTAGCCAGGCAGGGACAGGGCCAGTTACTAGCCAGGCAGGGACAGGGACAGTTACTAGCCAAGCAGGGACAGGACCAGTTACTAGCCAGGGGACCAGTTATTAGCTAGGGGGCCAGGGCCAGTTATTAGCCAGGGGACCAGTTATTAGCCAGGCAGGGCCAGGGCCAGTTATTAGCCAGGGGACCAGTTATTAGCCAGGGGGCCAGGGCCAGTTATTAGCCAGGGGGCCAGGGCCAGTTATTAGCCAGGGGACCAGTTATTAGCCAGGCAAGGCCAGGGCCAGTTATTAGCCAGGGGACCAGTTATTAGCCAGGCAGGGACAGGGCCAGTTATTAGCCAGGGGGCCAGGGCCAGTTATTAGCCAGGCAGGGCCAGTTATTAGCCAGGGGGGCAGGGCCAGTTATTAGCCAGGCAGGGCCAGGGCCAGTTATTAGCCAGGGGGCCAGTTATTAGCCAGGGGGCCAAGGACAGTTATTAGCCAGGCAGGGACAGTTATTAGCCAGGCAGGGACCAGTTATTAGCCAGGCAGGGACAGTTATTAGCCAGGCAGGGACAGGGACAGTTATTAGCCAGGCCGGGACAGGGACAGTTATTAGCCAGGGGGCCAGGGACAGTTATTAGCCAGGGGGCCAGGGACAGTTATTAGCCAGGGGGCCAGGGACAGTTATTAGCCAGGGGGCCAGGGACAGTTATTAGCCAGGGGGCCAGGGACAATTATTAGCCAGGCAGGGACAGGGCCAGTTATTAGCCAGGGGGCCAGGGACAGTTATTAGCCAGGGGGCCAAGGGACCAGTTATTAGCCAGGCAGGGACAGTTATTAGCCAGGGGGCCAGTTATTAGCCAGGGGGCCAAGGACAGTTATTAGCCAGGGACAGTTATTAGCCAGGGGGCCAGGGACCAGTTATTAGCCAGGCAGGGACAGGGACAGTTATTAGCCAGGCAGGGACAGGGACAGTTATTAGCCAGGCAGGGACAGTTATTAGCCAGGCAGGGACAGGGACAGTTATTAGCCAGGCCGGGACAGGGACAGTTATTAGCCAGGGGGCCAGGGACAGTTATTAGCCAGGGGCCAGTTATTAGCCAGGGGGCCAGGGACAGTTATTAGCCAGGCAGGGACAGGGCCAGTTATTAGCCAGGGGGCCAGGGACAGTTATTAGCCAGGGGGCCAAGGGACCAGTTATTAGCCAGGCAGGGACAGTTATTAGCCAGGGGGCCAGGGACAGTTATTAGCCAGGCAGGGACAGTTATTAGCCAGGGGGCCAGGGACAGTTATTAGCCAGGCAGGGACAGTTATTAGCCAGGGACAGTTATTAGCCAGGGGCCAGTTATTAGTCAGGGGCCAGTTATTAGCCAGGGGGCCAGGGACAGTTATTAGCCAGGCAGGGACAGTTATTAGCCAGGGGGCCAGGGACAGTTTTTAGCCAGGGACAGTTTTTAGCCAGGGACAGTTATTAGCCAGGGACAGTTATTAGCCAGGGGCCAGTTATTAGCCAGGGACAGTTATTAGCCAGGGGCCAGTTATTAGCCAGGGGGCCAAGGGACCAGTTATTAGCCATGGGGCCAGGGACAGTTATTAGCCAGGGACAGTTATTAGCCAGGCAGGGACAGGGACAGTTATTAGCCAGGCAGGGACAGTTATTAGCCAGGCAGGGACAGTTATTAGCCAGGCAGGGACAGGGACAGTTATTAGCCAGGCCGGGACAGGGACAGTTATTAGCCAGGCCGGGACAGGGACAGTTATTAGCCAGGGGGCCAGGGACAGTTATTAGCCAGGGGGCCAGGGACAGTTATTAGCCAGGCAGGGACAGTTATTAGCCAGGGACAGTTATTAGCCAGGGACAGTTATTAGCCAGGCAGGGACAGTTATTAGCCAGGGGGCCAGGGACAGTTATTAGCCAGGGGGCCAGGGACAGTTATTAGCCAGGGGCAGTTATTAGCCAGGCAGGGACAGTTATTAGCCAGGGACAGTTATTAGCCAGGGACAGTTATTAGCCAGGCAGGGACAGTTATTAGCCAGGCAGGGACAGTTATTAGCCAGGGACAGTTATTAGTTTAAAAAATAAATAAAAATAACACTCACGTGCAGGAGCCGGCTTCCTGGCTCTGGCAGAGGCCCGTTCAGCAGGGGCTGCAGGACTGGGGAGGCGGAGCCAGTGAGTGTCTCTTCTGATCACTGGGAGCTAGTGGCCTCCATGCTCCCTCTCTGCACCTCCGGCCCCGCCTCCTGAACTGTTAACCCATGACGCAGCCTGAGCAGCCAGCACAGACGAGCTGCGGCCGCTGCGGAGCATCCCGGCTCACTGCGGCCCTCAGCTGCGGCGCGGCGGCCGGCGGACCCTCCGTAGTGGCCGCAGCCAGAAGACTCTATGTCACAATCTTGCAGTAAGCACCCCTGCTTACTGCGGCGGCCCTCAGTTGCGGCACGGCGGCTGCAGGACCCTCTGTAGTGGCCGCAGCCCGCCTCTGTAGGTTGTTCTTAAGTTGCTGGGGACTGCGGAGCATCCCGGCTCACTGCAGCGGCCCTCAGCTGTGGTCGCAGGCGCGGCCGGCAGCCCTCAGTAGTGGCCGCAGCCGACATCAAATGCATGCTGCTTCACTCCCCGGCGGCACTGCTATAAGTGCTGGCGGCCCACATGTATACCGGCTGCGCGGCCCGCCGGGCATCCGCCCGGTCGGGCAGGTTCTCAGTCCGGGCCTGATGGCAACCTCAGGACGCCCGATATCTGCTGCCATAAGTGGTTAGCACCAGAATTCCTACCTGTGGAGAAAACCAAGACTCAGAGTAGCTGAATGCAAGTATGTTAGGTAGAAATGCCGTCTACATGGAGGGTCTATCAAAATAAGTAACTCAGTTGTACTCGAAAACCCCCATAGAAGTGATCGTTGAGCTGCACATGCCTGGACACTTCTTGCTGCAGCAAGAACGAGGACCCGGGGAGAGTTCACATCTATCAGACATTTAGGGGAACATGTATGAAAGGGGCTGAACCGGATATCTGGCGTCTTTTCAACCCGATATCGGGCGCAGCCCCGTTCACTACATTTTTAAATGGCCTGTACGCCAATAACATGCGCATTACAAAGCGCAAGCGGCCCTTATAATGTGCCTGATTTTGGGGGGCGTGCGGGAGGCGGGGCACACTAGAACCATACGTAGCTATAGATTTATGGCATTTCTAGGTGCATTACTGGTGGAACAGGTAAATCACTTTCAAAGTGGTATACCTGAGCCAGAAATGTCGTCCTAGCATTCTATACTAATATTAAGCACATGAAATTTGCCGTTTAAATGCCAATTTTCATACATGTCACCCTTAATGTATATCCTGTGGATGGGAGTCTACATACAGCATAGGAAAAGCACAAATATGCCCAGAAAACCTCACAGGGAGATGAGTGAAGACTCAGGCAAGCCTTTTGAGAGTTGTTTCATTTTTTCGTTTTCCAAAAAGCACATAAAGAGCACAAGTTAGGTAATGCATGTCTAAACACTGGGGTCCAGTACTGGGACCTCCTTAATTGTAAAATATGTATCTCTCTCTCACTGTACTTTTTCATGTAGAGAAAAAGACTTTGAACAGAGTGGCGCTTGAACATACACACTCAAAGTCTATGGGAACGAAAGAGATTACAGCGCTCAACTATCCCTCCTATAGACTTTGAATGGAGAAGCAGTGTGCATGTTCGAGTGCTGCTCTGTTCAAAGCCTTCCGCAATGCAGGTGGAGTCTGGGACCTCGACTTAGTGAGACGGGGGACCCCCAACATTTAATTTAGGGTGTCACATATGAACGGGGCTGCACCTGATATCTGTTTTTTTTTTCAGCCCGATATCAGACACAGCCCTGTTCATACATTTTAAAAATCAGAAAATAAAAATAGCTAAGAAGACAGAAACATCGCGCCCATGGCACTTTGTAACTAGAGATGGGCGAATTGATTCTAAAGAAGTGGAAATCGTTTAGAATTTCAGGAAAACTACGGTTCAGCACGAAGTCGAAGTTTGGGGTACTTCGGGTGACCGAAGTGTGCTTTTGATTGATAAAATGGCTGCGAGCACATGGCGCTACATGGGGCAAAGCACTCTGGGAGAAAAAGGGCATAGCCTGCATGACATGTGCAGAGATGAAGCCAATCAGAGACCGGCGGGATTCTGTGACGTCACCGCACTATATAAGACCGAGCGCGACGCTGGGAGCTCACACTCCTCTCACTGTGCTGATCAGGACAGGTGCTGCCGCGGCTGATAGCTCTTACTGCAGAATTGATTTTTATACAGCGATTTCTGTGGGGTGTCTCAGCTTGTCTCAGAGACTGTTCTCTTAATGTTCTATTTCAGATTTTTTGGTGTATTGGATTTGAAATCCAGTGTGCGTCCAATGCAGCTGCATATACATGTTAATACTATCTGCTCACAGCACATTGAATATCCAAGGGTGATCTAAGCCAGTTCCTGTTGTATTCATTTAAAGAAACAGCGTTTTTACAATACAAATACCACTTCATTTTTGGTTGCTCATTTCTTTTGCGCAATTTAGATCCAGGGGTTAATTAAGCGTTGTTCTGCTGTTGTGGTCACTAAAAGAAACGTTCTTTTTCACCGCCAAAGAAGACATTTTGGCTGTAGCATAATTCATATCCGAAGGTTAATTAAGCCTGTTTGTGCTTTTATATTCAGTAAAATACACAGAGTTTTTAAACGACACATACAAGTAAATTTTTCCTGCCCATTTGTGGAGCGCAATTTATATCCAAGGGTTACCCAAGCTTCTTAGTGGGTTCATTTGGAGTCAAATACAGGGTGTGTATTTATCATATACAGATATCTTCATCAAGCAGTGTCTGTACATTTTAGAACAAACAGTATGTCAGACAGAGAGGTGGCAGGCTCTGCACCTGCGAGTGGCAGTGGCACAAACATTCCTGGAGCAGGCCCAGGTCGCAGCACAGCAAGGGGATGTCGCAGCAGGGGTCACTCGGTGAGGCCACAACTGCCGCTGTCATCTAGTGGCCGTGTGCTGACTAGCAACCCAAGGGTTCTTGATTGGTTGACTAGGTCATCCACTTCCTCCCAGATGACATCTGACAACCCCAGCCAAGAGTCGTGGGAACGTCAGACACAACCCTTAGTTGGCATGGCCCGGGAGCGGGTCAGCGGCCCTCACCTGTCCTCAACCCGCCTCTGTCCCATCCGGTTCTCTCAGCCAGAGATCTACTATGTGGTCTGGGCTCAGCGCCACTATATAGCGAGGATGAACAATTTGAGGAGGGCAGTCAGCAGCTACTTGGCAGCGAAGAAATGGGGCCAATATCCCCTGCTTCTTGCAGTAGGCGGCAAAGTATAGATGTGGAGAGTGGCATGGGAGGTCATGCTGTGAGGGGTCAGTCTCTTAATACCAAGACCGGTGATGAGGACAGCAGTGACGATGAAACACAAATAGATGATGATGTAGCCGACCGCACTTGGGAGCCGGGTGAGGCAAGGGCTTCATCATCGTCAGGAGAAGAGGGCGTCAGCTTGCGCGTCAGGCAGCGGCGCAGCCAGCAAGTGGGTTGTGTGGCCGTGAGTCAGCAGGATAGCAGCAGTGTGAGGTCGGGAGCCAAGAGGCAACGGGGTAAAAACCCGCTTCGCAGGTCCAAGAAAGTAGCGGCACAGGGGCTCAGTGAGGCAGCGGCGGCAGTAGTCACTCAGTGCGGAGCGTTGGCGGTAAAATCCGATACTCGGCGGTGTGGCAGTTCTTTGCTAAGGCACCGGAGGAGCCGAATATGGGTATATGTAGAATCTGTAGGCAGAAAGTGAAGCGTGGCCAGGGAGCTAACGTTGGCACCACGGCCCTGAGTCAACACATGCAGCGTCACCATCCGGTGGCCTGGGAGAAACGTGGCTCAGATGTGGTGGTCCATCCTGCCGCCGCAGCAACAGCAGCAGCAGCAGCGCCCAGTGGCACGCATGCCATTGCAGCCAGTCAAGGCTCCACCACCTCTGCAGAAGGGAGCTGTTTCTCTTTGACATCATCTCCCGGTCCAGATGCTCCTGCTCCTCGCTACTCATGGCGCCAGCAGTCGTTCAGCGAGGCGATTGCAAAGAGACAACAGTATGCGTCCAACCATCCTAAGGTGCAGAAGCTGACCGTGCTCCTGTCCAAGTTGTTGGTGCTGCAGTCCCTCCCTTTCCAAATGGTGGACTCTGCACCGTTCAGAGAACTAATGGCTTGTGCCGAGCCGAGATGGAGAGTTCCAAGCCGTAATTTCTTTTCCAAAAAGGCAGTACCAGCACTTCATAAATATGTAGAACAGAAGGTAGGCCAGTCCTTGAGCTTATCGGTTTGTTCCAAGGTGCACGGCAGCGCAGACGTCTGGAGCTTTAACTACGGTCAGGGCCAGTACATGTCCTTTACGGCCCACTGGGTGAATGTGCTTCCAGCCAGGCACACCAACAACTTGGACAGGAGACGCCGCTTTCTCCTCCACGTTGTCAAACTGCGGCTCCTGCGCCAATGTCCGCCTCCTCCTCCTCCACCACCATCTCAGCCTCCACAAGTACTGCTCCATCATACCACATGTGTAGGGCACAGCGGTGTCACGCAGTTCTACACCTGGCTTGCCTCGGCGAACGAAGTCACACAGGGGAGGAACTGCTCCGCGTCATGCAGCAAGAAATCGATGTGTGGCTTTCTCTGCACCAACTGCAAATCGGAACCATGGTGACGGACAATGGGAGGAACATGGTGTCCGCGCTGCACCGAGGAGGGATGGTCCATGTGCCCTGCATGGCGCACATGTTCAATCTGGTTGTGAAAAGGTTCCTGAAGTCTTCCACCGATCTTCAGATAAATTCTGAATATGGCCAGGAAACTGTGCATGCACTTCATCCATTCCTACAAAGCCAGGAACACCCTCCTCGAGTTGCAGCGGCAGAACGGCCTCCCCCAACACACTCTGATGGGCGATGTTTCCACCCGTTGGAATTCCAGCCTGCACATGTTGGACCGACTGTATGAACAGAGAAAGGCCATTAATGATTTTTTGATGATCCAGGCGGACAGGAGTACTCCCTGTGTAACTTTGATGTCGGCCAGTGGCAGCTCATGCGTGACACCTGCCGTTTGTTGAGGCCATTCGGGGAGGCCACGTTATTTGTCAGTCGCCAGGACTATGGGATGAATAACGTCATTCCACTGCTTCATGTCCTGGAACAGATGTTGAAAAATCTGTCTGGGCAGGGGATTGGAGACGTGGCGATTACATCTCGCGGCCACATGAGTCCGGTGGGGACTGAAATGGAGGAGGAGGAGGACATTGGAGCAGAAGCATTGTCTGGTGAAATGAGTGGATTTTCTACCCAGGTGACAAGAGAGGAGGAGCAGGAGCAGCTGGAGGAGGTAGATGGAGATGAGGAAGACGAGGCAGATGACCTGCAAGCACCGTGGCAGTATACAGTAGAGATGGAGGCAGGGAGCCCCTCGGAGTCACTTGTGCAGATGGCCCGCAGCATGCTGATTTGCCTGGCTAGTGACAGCCGAATAGTCAGCATCCGGCAGAGGGATGACTTCTGGCTCTCCACCCTTTTGGACCCTCGCTACCATTCCAAAATGGGAGCCTTTTTCCCAGCTGCTGAGAGGGAGAACAAACTGAAATACTATAGAGATATCCTCCGTAGTCAGTTGGCTGCTGCCTATGTGTGGCATCGTCCCTCCTCTGACAGGTCTGACCGGGGGGTTCTTCAGCGCTCACGTACTACTGCCGCGGCTTCTGGGGGAAGGTGGGGGGGTAGGAGCAGTACCAGCTCCATCAGTAGTAACCCAAGTCTGGAGTCACTGATGAGCAGCTTCCTTCACCCGCCTAGTGAGGAGGGCAGTCGCCAGCAGCAGGACCTGGAACAGACCCTGAACCAACAGGTGGTGGCCTACTTGGATAGCACTCTGCCACCCCAGTTAGAAGATCCGCTGGACTACTGGGCAGCCAAACTGGATGTGTGGCCGCAACTTGCCGAGTTTGTAGTGGAGAAGCTGTCCTGCCCGGCCAGTAGTGTGGCATCAGAGCGGGTGTTCAGTGCGGCGGGGGCCATCGTTACCCCAAGGAGAACCCGCTTGTCCATGGGAAATGTGGAACGACTGACCTTTGTCAAGATGAATCAGGTGTGGATCGGCCAGGATTTCCACACACCAATGTCTTAGGCGTCAGCCTACATTAGCCATGACGCCTCACCCAAACTGTGAGAAATGAGTTTGGGTTCAAACTACCTGCCTCAGCCACTATTCTGATGCCACCACCCACCTGATGCCACACATCTGCTGACAGTTTCTTCATCTGCCACCAACCATCTTTACCAGGGACTGGTATTGCCACCCACCTCCACACTCATTGCCACTCTCTGACCTCATGCTGCTGTCGCCATCACCTCCACTCTCTGTCATTGTGCCACTCTGTGGCCTACTATTGTTTTGCCACCTCCAGAATGTCATTGTGCCACTGTCTGACCTCATGCTGCTGCTGTGGCTGCTGCCGTGACCTCCACACTGTGTCATTGTGCCACTGTCTGACCTCATGCAGCTGCTGTGGCTGATGCCATCACCTCCACACTGTGTCATTGTGCCACTCTGTGGCCTACTCCTGTTTTTGCCACCTCCAGAATGTCATTGTGCCACTGTCTGACCTCATGCTGCTGCCGCCGTCACCTTCACTCTCTGTCATTGTGCCACTCTGTGGCCTACTCCTTTTTTTGCCACCTCCAGAATTGTGCCACTGTCTGACCTCATGCTGCTGCTGCTGTGGCTGCTGCCGTGACCTACACACTGTGTCATTGTGCCACTCTGTGGCCTACTCCTGTTTTTGCCACCTCCAGAATGTCATTGTGCCACTGTCTGACCTCATGCTGCTGTGGCTGCCGCCGTCACCTCCACACTCTGTCACTGATGTTGCCACCTGAGCTCTCAGCTTGTTTTTTTTCCAGCTTTCTCTGGCATGACTTTATCAGGCAACATTCCCGCTTCAGTTTTTTGGTCAGTTTTGCCCTCTTAAGTGCCCAGGGAATTTTATAGTGAAGCAATTCTAAGAGCGGCGGCAGTCATCTGCGTGTCATACTAAAACACAACATTGTATGAAGACCAAACCAAGCTCCCTCTGCATATTTAAGCATGGCACAACGTTCTACAGCCCCCCTGCAGGCTCTGTGCAGCCTGGAAATAGCTGCTTTTTAACGTGATTCGTCCCGAAGTAATTCGGACCGAATTTATTTTTGTCGGGAAATTCGGCGAAGTCAACGAATCGAATTTTTGAGAAATTCGCCCATCTCTATTTGTAATGTGCCCGATCTCGGGGGGGCGTGCGGGAGGCGAGGCGCACTAGAACCATAGAGAAGATACGTATTTATAGCTTCGTTACGGCATTTCTGGGCGCATTACTGCTAGAACAGGTAGAGCACTTTCAAAGTGGTTTACCTGAGCCAAAAATGTCGCCCAAGAGCTAGAATGCGCCTGATTTATGACCCACTGAAGAGCGGGTTCATGAATCAGGTGCATTCTATGCCTTTATTATGCGCATGAAATTTGGCGTTCACACATCAAATTTCATGCATGTCGCCCTTATTACCTAACCTGTGGCTAAGTGATCACAATCCCTTTAAGTTCAATACTGTGCATGCGCAGCACAGAAGGGAAAGGCAGGTGAATACTGTGCATGCGCTATAATGCTATCACATCAAGTCCGCAAAATTCCAAGGCAAGAAAGAGATGTATGACAGCAAAGAAGTTATCGGTCAAATACAAATGGATGAAAATGGTTAATTAATACTTTCTACCCGTTTGAAACTACAAGTTTCAGATATGTAAAGTTAAGCAAGTAAATGTGGATTTCCAGCCTACCTACCCTGTGGTTACCTTTACTATGAAAACCTATGTGACAGACTCCCCACTGGTGCAGTAGTTATCTTCACTAACAGGACCGTGCCATACACTGTGACCAAGTCTGATTCACTCTGTAGAGTTTTCTATAAACACAAACCTCAATTGAAATTAATGTATCATAAAAAATTAACTTTTGCTTAACTCATGTGTTTACGTTAAACACATTTTTACTAATTTTTGGTTATGTTTTATTTTTATTCTCCATATCACTGTCAATTTTTTATTAAAAATCCTAAAATCCTGCAGTTTTCACTTTGGCCACTATGTCTAATAATGGTCTGATACTTTGTGTTCAGTAGAGAAAACTCTCCTCATTATCAGCACAGACAGGATTACACTGAAAGGTGACACCAATGTGTATAGATAACACAGGATCCACCAGTCACAATAGGAGATGTCACAGCTCCCCCTCTCCTCCTCTCTGCACACTGACTTCTTCCCAGGTCACAGAGCATGCCCAGAAAACTCTCCTATAGAAGTCAATGGGTCTGCTCCTGTTCACATGCTCCTATGGCCATGAAGCTGTGGTAAAGCATCTCTCTAAATGCTGTTAAAAGAAACTCGGGCAATATGGCCGCCTTTCTAATCATATACAGACAAAAGAAATTTTAAAAATCAGAAAATAAAAATAGCTAAGAAGAAAGAAATCTGTATCAGAGTCTTGTTTCAATTAGTAAAAAAAAAAAAATTGGTGATAGATTCCCTCTAAATGATGAATGGAGGACTTGCTCGCCTCCTCTATCTCCAGACTATCGCTTAAAACCCTTAATTTTTTCTTTAGTAATGAATCACTTGAAAGGACCCTAATAAAGCAAATTTTGTCACAGTTGGTCACACAGAACTGCCCAATAAACGCCTCTCCAATTTTCAATTAACATGGAACGTCCTGGCACATATTGCATTTAACTCATTTTAGAGGACTGTTCGAGATACTTTTCACACTTCACCGGAAATCATAATGAAATAATGACACCTTCACTTGCAATAAACAGCGCGCTGCATATTCAGCAGGAGAGTGGTCGACAATTTCTACATTTATCTTCATTCCCATGTTACTGCCCGCTCACTCGCAGAACATTACCAATCAGCAGCTGCACAGCGGACTCATACTGAATGGCTTCCGGAGCGTAAAACTAATATATACACTGGGTACAATGAAATGCATGCTGCACCTTGCAGTGGGGACCACTCATGGAATATAGTCCATGTAAGCTTCTCCTGTAACATGACTGTGTCAAAGGTGAGGCAAGTAGTGAAAGACAGAGACTCTATCACAGAGCTCAGCTTCTCTCCTCTATCATATAACCCTATATATCACAGAGCTCAGCTTCTCTCCTCTATCATGTAACCCTATATATCACAGAGCTCAGCTTCTCTCCTCTATTATATAACCTTATATATCACAGACCTCAGCTTCTCTCCTCTATCATATAACCCCATATATCACATAACTCAGCTCCTCTATCATATAACCCTATATATCACAGAGCTCAGCTTCTCTCCTCTATCATATAACCCTATATATCACAGAGCTCAGCTTCTTTCCTCTATCATATAATTCCTATATATCACAGAGCTCAGCTTCTCTCCTCTATCATATAACCCTATATATCACAGAGCTCAGCTCCTCTCCTCTATCATATAACCCTATATATCACAGAGCTCAGCTCTCTCTCTCTCATATTTTGGACAGCATTTTAATATTGCTGTGTAAATGTAGCCTTAAACTTCCATGGGATTGGCCACTAACTGCCTTATTTGCCTAGGGCACCAAATTACCTTGTCCTAGTCTTGCTTTACAGTACATTTTTCTTAGCAGGGTTAAACAGGCCCAAGAGAACACCAGGTGACCCACTGTTGGGTTCAGACTCTGATACAATAATAGGCCTTAGGCTGCTTTCACACAATGCAGTTTTGGTGCAGTTTTGACAGCGCTCCCATTAAACTCCCTTTATTCCCAGCAGCTTCTTTCAGTTGTCTAAATTGTTTGGAAAGGTGTTTCAAATAAGTAACCTATTAGTGAGTGTGAAGTCTTGTGGATACAGTCACACTAATTGATTACTCACTTTCCAAACAGTTTTGGTGACGTTTTAACCACACTCCAATTAAGCTGTCTTTATTACCAGCAGCTTCTTTCACTTATCTAACCTGTTAGGAAAGTGAGGAATCAATCAGTGTGTTTGTATCCACAAGACTTCAAACAGAGTCATTGATTACCGACTTGAAACACTTTTCTGAACAATTTACACAATGTAAAGAAGCTGCTGGTAATAAATGCAGTTTCATTGCAGTGAAGTTAAAACTGCGCCAAAACTACGCTGTGTGAAAACAGCCTAAGGCTATATTCACGGGGCTTAATTGCGGGATGTATTTCGCCCCGCAATTACGCCGTGTGTACGGAGGCAGGGCGGGAGCGGGGCAGGGCCGGGCCGGGGGGCGGCGGCGTCCCCATAGACATGCATTATCCACGGTAGCATATCTACCATGCCAATAAGAAGCATATCTCTTCTCTCCCCGCTCAGCATATTGTGCGAGCGGGGAGAGGAGACGTAATCCATAGTTCTCTATGAGAACTGCGGATTACCGTAATGACTGGGACATATCTCTCCCCGTATATAGCGCAGTACGGCCTCAAAGTTCCAGCAGGTGCTCACACCATTTGGAGGTAACTTTAGATCCAATTACTTGCCACTAGGGTCTAGTATCACATTAGAGCTTATTAGTGTGTCCTGTGTGTGCAGTGATAACAAGGAGGGACAACCGCTGAACCAGTGACCAATTTATGGAAACCCAAAGGCCATTGCTTAAAGAGAACCTGTCACATAGTTTATGTCCCCCTTGCTGAGGACAGCACAAGCTAATGTCAGACATGCTGATTCCAGCGCTGTGTCCCTTATTCTGTAAGATGCTGCATTTTCGAGTATTTAGTGCTCAAATCTGCAGTTTTCAGCCAGAAAAGAGTCAGTTTTTTTCATACTCCGCCCACTTGAGGCTAGCCCCGCCCACCTCAACTGATAAACCTATTACTTTGAATAGGTAGAAACATGTGAATAACTGTCAGGTGGGCGTGGTTAGCCTTGGGTGGGCAGAGCTAACACTTGCTCACGGATAAGATTTGAGGGGTAAATGCTCTAAAACTGCAGCATCTTACAGAATAAGGGACACAGCGCTGGGAACAGCAGGTCTGACACTGGCTTGTGCTGCCCTCAGCAAGGGGGGCATAATCTCTTTAAAGAATGAAGACTAGCCCAGCTGGTTCAATGCCACAGAAGAGCTACTCTGTCCCAAGTTGCTGAAAAAGTTCCTTCTGGTTAGAATTGGAAGGACATCACATTTGGACGTGCATGGGGCTGGGGAGCCGCATAGGACACAATATAAAGCAGGTGGTTATAATATTATGTTAATGTATTTAAGAGCTGTATATTTGGCTAAACTACACATCAAATAAATAAGTGTTTAAAAAAAGCAAACGACAATGCCCCCTGATGGGTCTGCAAACAGCCAGAAACATTCATTGAGCCTCCCGTGTATATTTTAACTACATTCAACCAGCTAATGAAATCCCCACTGTCATAATTAAGCTCTCCAGTAGGCGACAGATTAAGGCATCACAAGATCACTGCCGCCTGCTCAGTACTTTGAATAGTAGAAATTGGACAAAATAAGCTTCAAACATTTTCGGGTTGCAAACAACCAGCGAATGGTTTAGTCAAACCTCCAGTCTAATACACAGCAATTATTTAGAAACAATGTGAACCAGAGTAATAGGCTGAATCTCTTCAAATGTTTGATTTTGGCTTTTACATTTTGAACAGAAAAAACATAAAAAGAAGGGAAAATTGCAAAAAAAAGCATAGATCAGTAAATAACACCAAGAACAGAATTTATGCATGGAATGTTCCCATAGAGATGCCAGAGACGAGCTATAGGCTGGGGAGTACATAGAGCATGCTGCTGCTGTGGGGCCCTTGGGGAGATAGGGCTCAGCCCTGGTTTATCCAACCCTCTCTGCTACTGAATGACAAGTAGTAGTAGTAAAGGTACTGCAAGAAGGTAGAGAATCGGCCCAAGGGCCATGGAAGGGGGCAGAGCTACACCAGGCTCTTTGGTGGAAAACCACAGAACCATTATTGGGGTTTACTCATATTCTGTCACTATCATCCTCCCAACGTTTAGAGATTGCAAAGAGGGACACATCAGGCCCAACGCTCTAACCACGCCCAAACACATACATGCCAACTTTTTAGACAGCCAAAATGGGGGTCACTTTTCAGGGTTGCTTGGGTTCCAATGAAAATATTAAGTAAATTATTATGAAATATACAGTAGGAAGAAATTCAGATACTTTTTACGCAAGGAAAGCCCATTTATTGACACAAAAATCCATTTCTCAAATGAAAAAGGGGACATTTTTTAAAGCAAAGAGGGACAGGGGAAAAGGGGGTTTTAAAATAGGGCCGCCCCCTCCAAAATTTAGGGACATTTGGGGGGGAAAATGGTAAATTTTTAAATGGGGGAAGAATTAGTAGAGATCCTGTTGAGAAATTAAATAGCTGCATTGTTCTAGGGCCAAAACAGAGACTAAGAATTTCAATCTGGAAAAATAGTGTTGCACTAAAAACCCAAATTTTTTTCAACATTCTACATTAAAATTTGGGGTTGGCAAGTGCAAATTTTTTCCCCCCACCCCCCTCCCCCCCCAAATTCAACAAAAAATTAAAAAAAAATTGCCCCTAACTAGGGTTTTTGGGTTTAAAGATTACTAGTTTTCTGGTTTTAATTTTTGCCTTTCAGCAGCCCCCTTTGGGTTGCCCAGTCTTAAAGTTCTTCAGCTGTTATTTTACTCTTGTGTTACATTTTCCCGGGAAGTAAATTTGGTTTAAAAAATGCCGATGGATTAGTAGTTCTACAAAATGCTAAGTTTACCCAAAAATACTTAAAAACCTTTAAAACCAAAACCCTAAAGCGGTTTTTTTCCCCTGTGGATGTTTAGGAGTCTGCTCTTTTAAAAAGCCGCTTCAAAGCTTCTATTTCCTGTTCTGTCTATGGGGGGGTTTTACCGCATGACTGATATTTTAGCTCTGCTATTTCCCAGGTTTAGCTTGTTTTGGGGGGCAATGGTAATAGGAGGGAAAAAAACCGCATCTTTTTACAAACCCCATTGCATTTTTATACCCAAAAAAGGGTGTATTAAAAGATCCCAAACCCTTTGTGGGGGCCCAAAAACCCCAGGGGGGCTTAAAGGGGTTCATTTAAAAAAAAAAATTAAAAAAAAATAAAAAAAGTAAAAAAAAAATAAATAATAATAAAAATTTGTAAACAAATTTTTTAAAGGGATAAAAAAATAAAAAATATTTAAAAGTTTTTTAAACACCGCCCCCTTTTTTATTTTTTCAAATAAAAAAATAAAAAAGTTACAGAAATTTGGTTTTTGCCCCTTTTGTAAAAGTACGATTTATTAAAATATAAAAATCATTTATCCTTTAAAGGGTGAACAACCCTAGAAGAAGAAAATTTCAAAAAGCCAAAATTTGTTTTTTTTAGCAAAATTCAAAAGGGGCTTAAAAATGGCATAGAATGGGGCCCGTTTATGAACCTGCCTACAGTGGGGCTTTTAAAACGGGGCCCTTCTAGCGCTCGGGGACTTTTTTTGGCTCAGGTAAACCCCTTTTTAAAATGGGGTACCTGTTCCGACTGTAAAAGCGCTTTGAAAAAGCCATAACGAAAACTATAAATAGGTAAAACTTTTTCTTTCGGTTCCAAGCGCCCCCCCTACCGAGATAGGGGCATTTAAAAAAGGGCCGAGGCGCTATGTAATTGGGCCCGGGAGTGGGACAGGAGATTTTAAAAAAAATATGAATGGGGTGGCCTGATACGGGAACCCGGGAAAAAAAGCCCCGATAACTGGCCCCAGCCCCCTTCATGTCGGGCCCCTTTGGGCCCCCAAAAATTTGGAAAAAAAAAGTGATCAAAAAGTCACATATATTTTAAAAAAAAAAGAAAACTTTAGGCCCCAAAAAAAAAGCCCCCCTTTACCAATCCCCTAGGGTTTGAAGTAAAAAAAATGGGTTTTTTCCCAGAAAAATTTTTGGTGTTGGGAAAAATTTTTAAAAAAAAGAAAAGGGCTGGGGTTTTTTTTTTTGGGACCAAAAATAATGGAAAAAACCCCAAAATGTTTGGTATTGTTGGATTCGTATCAATCTGTAGAATACGGATGATAAAAAGGGGAAATTTCCCTAAAAACAAAAAATCCTGCTAACATGGCGAAAGTTTAAATTTTTTTTTTTACTTTTGCCCTATTAAATTTTTTTTTTCAGTTTCCCAGTATATTTTAGGTACGTGTATGACACCAATTTAAAATTTCATCTTATCCCGCAAAATAAAAACCCCCCTTTTTTTCTATGAGATAAAAAAATAAAAAAGTTATAGCTCTGGGGGGGCGGGGATGGAAAAACGAACGTGACAAACAAAAAATAGGCTGCGTCGGGAAGGGGTTAATGTATGCAGTAAGCTCCCCCTAGTGGTTGAGACAGCCATCCAGAATTACATAATTAAACTAAGGGGCGACATGACAGAAAAGAGGCGCCACCACACCAGTTTTAAGCCGCATTAAATGAGTGTATAGTGCGCTTGAATTAATGAACCTTTCAAAATCTGGCGCCTGGTCTAGGTGCATTGCTAAATGTAGGGGCATAGCATAACTTAGGTGCATAGTGTATCATTTAGGCGCATTCAAATGTGTTGTGCCTGGCGTATGATGCGCCTTTTTTTTCTATAGGACAGTTCATTTATATAGAGAATAGGGCGTCAACAGTTTTTGGGGTGCAAAATACATGAAAAAAAATGGTGCAGCCCTAATGGGACATGTCGCCCAATGTCTATGCAGAGAATTTCAATTTCTGTATCAGAAAGCAGTTCCATAAAAGTATACTAAGAATTGTGCATCTATGTAGACTAACAAAAGAGAATGGGGTTCAAGGTTGGATACTCAATGTAAGGTTGAGGTAATTGAATATTTTTTTCCCACACCACTAACACCTTCATGTCCAGGCAGGATGCGCGTCATAGTTTAGTCAATGGCATTAAGTGATGAGGAAATAGTCCTCCTCCTCAAGCATTGGACGGGGAGGGGGGTAATAGAACCTTTTACAGTATATCCTATTCCAGCTTTTTCTGTTATTTTTGGAGGTGACTATAGTGGGAAACCCTAAAGCCATCAATGAGACACTTCCAGAATAGACAAGGTTTCGGAAATATTTTGGGCAAGCAGAGTACTGTCATAGCAGGTTGGATCGTCACCAACAGAGCCAACTTTCATTGTATTGTCAGGAAATTATAACAAATTGGAGTTAATATGTGAATGTCAGCCCAGTCATAATGAAATTATTATGCTTTTGGCTACGGACCTCTAGATGTATATGCAGACACTGCCAGAAAGAACAAAGTACTTATATCGTCCAGGACTAATGACTGAAAATACAGTAAATTTGATGGTAAGAATCAGTGGCATGTTTTTATATTCTTTCATGGCTTGAATGGAGTAAGGTTGGGTTTAAGGAGTTGTCTCCTTACAGGGGTTTTTAGCTTGCATGAATGAAATACTCTGTATTCCTGGTCAGACGACTGTA
>JAODAL010036554.1:0-41529 GCA_025379985.1 Phyllomedusa bahiana
CTATTGTGCACCCTGGAATAGCTGCTTTTAACGATTTCGTGCCGAAGTAATTCGGAACGAAACGAATTTTGTCGGAAAATTCGGCGAAGTGACCGAATCGAATTTTTGAGAAATTCGGCCATCTCTATCTATGACCCTTCTCCAGAATCCTAGTCACTATAACTTGTTATACTATTGCACTCTGGAAATGCATCCAGACTAGAGATGGGCGAATTGATTCTAATGAAGTGGAATTCATTTAGAATTTCAGGAAAACTTCGGTTCTGAACGAAGTCGAACTTTGGGGTACTTCGGGTGAACGAAGTGTGCTTTTGATTGATAAAATGGCTGCGAGCACATGGCGCTACATGGGGCAAAGCACTCTGGGAGGAAGAAGGGCATAGCCTGCATGACATGTGCAGAGATGAAGCCAATCAGAGACCGGCGGGATTCTGTGACGTCACCACACTATATAAGTCCGGGCGCGACGCTGGGAGCTCATACCGCTCTCACTGTACTGATCAGGGAAGGTGCTGCCGCGGCTGATTGTTACTGAAGAACTGATTTTTTATACAGCGATTTGGGGGGTGTCTCAGCTTGTCTCAGAGACTGCTTCTCTTAACGTTCTATTTCTGATTTTTTTGGGTATTGGATCTGAAATCCAGTGTGCGTCCACTGCAGCTGCATATACATTTAAATCCTATCTGCTCACAGCACATTGAATATCCAAGGAGGATCTAAGCCAGTTCCTGTTGTATTCATTTAAAGAAACAGCGTTTTTACAATACAAATACCACTTCATTTTTGGCTGCTCAATTCTTTGGCGCAATTTACATCCAGGGGTTAATTAAGCGTTGTTATTCAGCTGTAGTGACTCCAAGAAACCGTCATTTTCAACGCCAAAATATATACATTTTTCCTGTAGCATAATTCACAAGCAAAGGTTAATTACAATTTTATCTCTTGTTGTGTAGCGTAAAAAACACGCCATTGTAACACGCTACAAAGCTACTAGTTTGTGGTGGCTCAATTGTTTGGCGCAATTTACATCCAGGGGTTAATTAAGCGTTGTTTTTCAGCTGTGGTGACTCCAAGAAACCGTCATTTTCACCGCCAAAATATATACATTTTTCCTGTAGCCTAATTCACAAGCAAAGGTTAATTACAATTTTATCTCTTGTTGTGTGGCGTAGAAAACACGCAATTGTAACACGCTACAAAGCTAGTAGTTTGTGGTTGCTCAATTCTTTTGCGCAATTTACATCCAGGGGTTAATTAAGCGTTGTTTTTCAGCTGTGGTGATCCCAAGAAACCGTCATTTTCAACGCCAAAATATATACATTTTTCCTGTAGCATAATTCACAAGCGAAGGTTAATTACAATTTTATCTCTTGTTGTGTAGCGTAAAAAACACGCCATTGTAACACGCTACAAAGCTACTAGTTTGTGGTGGCTCAATTCTTTGGCGCAATTTACATCCAGGGGTTAATTAAGCGTTGTTTTTCAGCTGTGGTGATCCCAAGAAACCATCATTTTCAACGCCAAAATATATACATTTTTCCTGTAGCATAATTCACAAGCGAAGGTTAATTACAATTTTATCTCTTGTTGTGTGGCGTAAAAAACACTGTATTGTAACACGATACAAAGCTACTAGTTTGTGGTGGCTCAATTGTTTGGCGCAATTTACATCCAGGGGTTAATTAAGCGTTGTTTTTCAGCTGTGGTGATCCCAAGAAACCGTCATTTTCAACGCCAAAATATATACATTTTTCCTGTAGCATAATTCACAAGCGAAGGTTAATTTGCAATTGTATCTCTTGTTGTGTAGCATAAAAAACACTCCATTGTAACACGCTACAAAGCTACTAGTTTGTGGTGGCTCAATTCTTTGGCGCAATTTACATCCAGGGGTTAATTAAGCGTTGTTTTTCAGCTGTGGTGACTCCAAGAAACCGTCATTTTCACTGCCAAAATATATACATTTTTTCCTGTAGCCTAATTCACAAGCAAAGGTTAATTACAATTTTATCTCTTGTTGTGTGGCGTAGAAAACACGCAATTGTAACACGCTACAAAGCTAGTAGTTTGTGGTTGCTCAATTCTTTTGCGCAATTTACATCCAGGGGTTAATTAAGCGTTGTTTTTCAGCTGTGGTGATCCCAAGAAACCGTCATTTTCAACGCCAAAATATATACATTTTTCCTGTAGCATAATTCACAAGCGAAGGTTAATTACAATTTTATCTCTTGTTGTGTGGCGTAAAAAAAAACCGCATTGTAACACTATACAAAGCTACTAGTTTTTCGTGGCTCAATTCTTTGGCGCAATTTACATCCAGGGGTTAATTAAGCGTTGTTTTTCAGCTGTGGTGATCCCAAGAAACCGTCAGTTTCAACGCCAAAATATATACATTTTTCCTGTAGCATAATTCACGAGCGAAGGTTAATTTGCAATTTTATCTCTTGTTGTGTAGCATAAAAAACACGCCATTGTAACACGCTACAAAGCTACTAGTTTGTGGTGGCTCAATTCTTTGGTGCAATTTACATCCAGGGGTTAATTAAACGTTGTTTTTCAGCTGTGGTGACTCCAAAGAAACCGTCATTTTCACTGCCAAAATATATACATTTTTCCTGTAGCCTAATTCACAAGCAAAGGTTAATTACAATTTTATCTCTTGTTGTGTGGCGTAGAAAACACGCAATTGTAACACGCTACAAAGCTAGTAGTTTGTGGTTGCTCAATTCTTTTGCGCAATTTACATCCAGGGGTTAATTAAGCGTTGTTCTGCAGTTGTACTCAGTAAAAGAAACTTTGTTTTTCACCGCCACAGAAGAAATTCTGTAGCATAATTCATATCCGAAGGTTAATTAAGCCTGTTTGTGCTTTTATATTCAGTAAAATACACAGAGTTTTTAAACGGCACATACAAGTCAATTTTTCCTGCCCATTTGTGGAGCGCAATTTATATCCAAGGGTTACCAAGCTTGTTACTGGGTTCATTTGGCGTCAAATACAGGGTGTGTATTTATCATATACAGATATCTTCATCAAACAGTGTCTGTACATTTTAGAACAAACAGTATGTCAGACAGAGAGGTGGCAGGCTCTTCACCTGCGAGTGGCAGAGGCACAAACATTCCAGGCCCAGGTCGCAGCACAGCAAGGGGATGTCGCAGCAGGGGTCACTCGGTGAGGCCACAACTGCCGCTGTCATCTAGCGGCCGTGTACTGACTAGCAACCCAAGGGTTCTTGATTGGTTGACTAGGTCATCCACTTCCTCCCAGATGACATCTGACAACCCCAGCCAAGAGTCGGTGGGAACGTCAGACACAACCCTTAGTTGGCATGGCCCGGGAGCGGGTCAGCGGCCCTCACCTGTCCTCAACCCGCCTCTGTCCCATCCGGTTCCCTCAGCCAGAGATCTACTATGTGGTCTGGGCTCAGTGCCACTATATAGCGAGGATGAACAATTTGAGGAGGGCAGTCAGCAGCTACTTGGCAGTGAAGAAATGGGGCCAATATCCCCTGCTTCTTGCAGTAGGCGACAAAGTATAGATGTTGAGAGTGGCATGGGAGGTCATGTTGTGAGGGGTCAGCCTCTGCATACCAAGACCGGTGATGAGGACAGCAGTGACGATGAAACACAAATAGATGATGATGTAGCCGACCGCACTTGGGAGCCGGGTGAGGCAAGGGCTTCATCATCGTCAGAAGAGGGCGTCAGCTTGGTCATCAGGCAGCGGCGCAGCCAGCAAGTGGGTCGTGTGGCCGTGAGTCAGCAGGATAGCAGCAGTGTGAGGTCGGGAGCCAAGCGGCCACGGGGTAAAAAACCCGCTTCGCAGGTCCAAGAAAGTAGCGGCACAGGGGCTCAGCGAGGCAGCGGTGGCAGTAGTCACTCAGTGCAGAGCGTTGGCGGTAAAATCCGATACTCGGCGGTGTGGCAGTTCTTTGCTAAGACACCGGAGGAGCCGAATATGGGTATATGTAGAATCTGTAAGCAGAAAGTGAAGCGTGGCCAGGGAGCTAACGTTGGCCCCACAGTCCTGCGCTCAACAACATGCAGCATCACCATCCAGTGGCCTGGGAGAAACGTGGCTCACATGTGGTGGTCCATCCTGCCGCCGCAGCAACAGCAGCAGCAGCAGCGCCCAGTGGCAAGCATGCCATTGCAGCCAGTCAAGGCTCCATCACCTCTGCAGAAGGGAGCTGTTTCTCTTTGACATCATCTTCCGGTCCAGATGCTCCTGCTCCTCGCTACTCATGACGCCAGCAGTCGTTCAGTGAGGTGATTGCAAAGAGACAACAGTATGCATCCAACCATCCTAAGGTGCAGAAGCTGACCGTGCTCCTGTCCAAGTTGTTGGTACACAGTTTAGTATTGCTCGACACACCAGATATCATATCACATAGGTGCTAGGTATAAATAAACTATCAACAATATTAAGTATTTACCCGCACACAAAACTCTTAATCGTTTTTACAAAATTTT
Source organism: Phyllomedusa bahiana (assembly GCA_025379985.1). NCBI lineage: Eukaryota > Metazoa > Chordata > Amphibia > Anura > Hylidae > Phyllomedusa > Phyllomedusa bahiana. The sequence continues at coordinate 4,476 of JAODAL010036554.1, forward strand.
TATTAACATATTCTTCAGTATCCAAAACGAACTTTCATGTGATACAGCGACTGATTCAAAACGTTTTCGGTTCACATAGGACCTTCATCAGATAAGTCGCTTCTTGTATATTCTTAATTTATATTGGGGCGCAGGTAGAGTTTTAGATAAGTTTATTCGTCTATCCACGACATAAAGAGGTAATGGGACCTCATGCTGCTGCTGTGGCTGCTGCCGTGACCTACACACTGTGTCATTGTGCCACTTTCTGACCTCATGCTGCTGCTGTGGCTGTTGCCGTGACCTACACACTGTGTCATTGTGCCACTGTCTGACCTCAATCCAAAAACACTTTTGCGCAAAAGTGTGAACTAAGAACCTCATAAAACTTTCGTGTTTTTTTTAAGCAGAAAGTTTTTTTCAACGTATTCTATTTTTGTGTGCTGCTGTTATTGTTATGTGTATTTAGATTACAGCCATCACAGCGTGCACCCATATTTAAAGTTTTTTGGAGGTGCTGAACCAAATATTGTCTTTGGATTGTATATAGGGGGGGACGGGCTGCCTCCATCTTGGTTTTTAGCACTCCACCCATCTACACAGACTTTTTAATCAGTGCAGTGTATTTAGTAGCTGGTGCCTTCACATTCTAAAAGGTAGGTCTGGATGGACCACAGAAAAATATAGCGTTAGTGCAATGTAGTGTAGGACCCACCTGCATTTGAGGTCTCGTTGAAGTCGAAGGTGGGCTTAAGCAATTTTGCGCAAAAGTGTGAACTAAGAACCTCATAAAACTTTCGTGTTTTTGTAAGCAGAAAGTTTTTTTCAACGTATTCTATTTTTGTGTGCTGCTGTTATTGTTATGTATACTGTCTGACCTCATGCTGCTGCTGTGGCTGCTGCTGTGACCTACACACTGTGTCATTGTGCCACTGTCTGACCTCATGCTGCTGCTGTGGCTGATGCCGTGACCTACACACTGTGTCATTGTGCCACTGTCTGACCTCATGCTGCTGCTGTGGCTGCTGCTGTGACCTACACACTCTGTCATTGTGCCACTCTGTGGCCTATTCCTGTTTTTGCCACCTCCAGAATGTCATTGTGCCACTGTCTGACCTCATGCTGCTGTGGCTGCCGCCGTCACCTCCACACTCTGTCACTAATGTTGCCACCTGAGCTTTCAGCTTGTTTTTTTCCAGCTTTCTCTGGCATGACTTTATCAGGCAACATTCCCGCTTCAGTTTTTTGGTCAGTTTTGCCCTCTTAAGTGCCCAGGGAATTTTATAGTGAAGCGATTCTAAGAGCGGTGGCAGTCATCTGCGTGTCATACTAAAACACAACATTGTATGAAGACCAAACCAAGCTCCCTCTGCATATTTAAGCATGGCGCAACGTTCTACAGCACCCTGCAGGCTCTGTGCAGCCTGGAAATAGCTGTTTTTTAACGTGATTCGTCCCGAAGTAATTCGGAACGAAGTTATTTTTTGCCGAGAAATTCGGCGAAGTGAATGAAACGAATTTCGGGAAATTCGCCCATCTCTAATCCAGACTTTTTGAATTCTGTTAGTGAATTCACCATGACAAGATCCTCTGGCAGAGAGTTTCAAAGTCTCTCTGCTCTAACAGTAAAGAATCTCTTTCTATGTTTTTTTAGAAACCGTCTTTCCTCCAGACAGAGGATACCCCCTTGTTATAAATACAATCCTGGGTATAAATAGATATTGGGAGAGATCTCTATATTGACCTTTACTATATTTAAACATATTTATTATGTCCCCCCCAAAGCCATCTTTTCTTTAAACAAAATAATCATATTCTTGCTAAACTTTCTGGGTATTTTAGTCCACTCAGTCCTTTTTTACTTTAGTTTCCTGCCTTTGAACATGTCCATGCTCTACAATGTCTTTTCTGTTCACTGGTGCCCAATACTGTACACAATATTCTATGTGTTGTCTAATCAGTGACTTGTATAATAGGAGAATGATGTTCTCATCGTGGGCATCTATGTCCCCTTTAATACACCCCATAATCCTATTTGCCTTGGCAGCTGCTGCCTGACACTGGCTGCTATAGTTAAGTTTACTGTCCACAAGTCCTTCTCCATGTCACATTTTCCCAGCATTTTTCATTTAACAAATAATCATGGAATGGATTTTTCCTTCTCATTTGCATAATCTTGCATTTATCTGTATGAAACATCATCTGCCACTTCCATGTCCAGGCATCCAACTTATCCAAATCCCTTTGTAATAAAACATTATCCTCTGTTGTGTTGATTGCTTTACAGAACTTATTATCATCTGCAAAGATTTATATTATATTGCGCACTCCATATGTAAGGTCATTAATGAATATATTAAAGAGAATAGGGCCCAATACTGACCCCTGTGATACTCCACTAGTAACAGGGATCCAGTCTGAGTATGTACCGTTAATCACCACCCTTTGTTTTCTATCACTCAGTTAGTTTCTTATCCACTTGCACACATTTTCCACCAGTCCGAGCATTCTCAGTTTACTTACCAACCTTTTATGTGGCACAGTATCAGATGCTTTAGAAAAATCTAGATATCTGACATCCAATGCCTCATCCTGATCCAGTCCAGAACTAACCTCCTTATAGAAGCTGATAAGATTAGTTTGACAGGACAGATCCTTCATAAATCCATGCTGGAACGGCGTTATACATCTATTTTCAGTGAGATAGTCCAGGATAGCATCTCTTCAAACATTTTATCTACAACAGACGTTAAACTTTCCGGCTTATAGTTTCCAGGATCCCTTTTAGACCCCTTTTGAATATTGGCACCAATCCATTGGGACATACCCTGTTACTACACAGACCATAAATATTAATAGGGGCCTGTCTATCACATTACTTAACTCCCTCAGGACACAGAGGTGTATACAATCAGGACCTGGAGATTTGCCATTAAAAAAATAGCAGGACTGAAATTTTTGTTCACCCTGCTGCACATAAAATGGAATAAAAAGCGATTGAAAAGGCAAATAAACCCTAAAATTGTACCACTGAAAACATCAGTCTGTCCCACAAAAAAAGCCCTTACACAGTTCTGTTTACATAAAATTGAAAAAGTTATGGCATTCAAAAGAGAGCAATGCATATTTTTGCATTCAATAATAAATTTTATCTTCAAAGATGTGGTGCGCCAATGGGGGTGCGTTTTCTCGCCCTCCCTTGAGAACATTTATATGTCCGTATGAGAGGAGAAATTGTCCTTTTTCACCCTAAATCAGGTAGTAGTGGAGATATATTGAAGATCTCCGCCTGATGTGGGAGGGATCTTCTGAGACAGCCCATGTGTTTGCTACATTTATTAATTCCAATGATATGATTTTGTCCTTTACTTTTGGATGGTTTAAATCATCAGTACATTGTTTGGATATGACCCTTACAGACCCTGTTTATGATGGAGTAATAATTTCACCTTATAGAAAAAATATGGCAAGAAATACCATTTTGCTCGGTGGGGAGGAGGGAACCCTTGTAAAAAACGAATTTCCATAGAGGCATGGTGGATTTTTCATTTAAATATGAGAATTCCTGCTGGCTTAAACAAGCGACATGATATTATGTTTCAGTACTAAATATATTTTACAGCAATAGCAGTATTGTTTTTAAACGTACAGTATATGTTTATTTTATTCAAGTCAGTGAGGGGTTAATACATCATATGACATGTCAGTCTTTAAATGGAAGGTGTAACCAATATTTGCACAGTATGATTCATGATGTTTTTTCCTGACATGCGCCAGTGTGGATCACTGATATCACTGCATGCTATGCTGTTCTATATTTTTTTTTATAATTTTGGATGAAATAAAGCTGCAAGCAAATTTTTATACACGTCTATATCTTCATCTCTACACCAGGTCAGCTGCTGGATCAGTTGTTTGTTTGTTGATGCATGAATATTGTTCTACACATTAAAACTTTTTTTCTTTAAAAAACTGCTACAACATAGAAAAATTATATACATTGGGTATCACCATAATTGTATCACCCAATAAAAAATAAAAATAAAAAACACTACCAGGATTCCTCAATTTTCTTTATCCTGCCTCCCAAAAACAGATTGAAAGGTGATCAGAAAGTCATGTCCCCCCCAATCTGGTACCAATAAAAACATCTACGCATCCCACAAAAAAAACCATTTATCATACACATATTCAGAAAAGTAAAAAGGTAATGGCTGTCTTAAAAATAAAAAAAACTATATAAAATTTATATTGTTGTAATTGTACTGACCCACATAGTAAAGTTATCATGTCATTTATACCACACAGGGAACGCTGTAAAAAAGAAACCCCAAAACAATGGCGGAATTGCAATATTTTTTTCATTTTCATGACCCAAAGCTAAAAAAAACCCTGTGAAACAACTGTGGACCCAAAATGCACAATACACCCTTAAATTAGGTCCCTAAGGGATGTTGAATCCAAAATGGGGTGAGTTCTGGAAGGTTTCACTTGTTCTTGTGCTTTGAGGGCTTTGCAAATCCGGTATGGTACCCACCAAAATCTATGTTCCAAAATCCAAATAGCGCTCCCTCCCTTGTAAGCCCTGCCATGCACCCAAATAGTAGTTTACACCTACCTATGGGGTATTGCTGAACTTGTAAGAAAACGGGTAATACATTTCGGAGTGCTTTTATGCCAACATTCCTTGTAAAAATTAAAAATATGTGGTGCTAAACCCTCATATAATTAGGAAACATGTAATTTGTTTTTTGTCATAGCCTAAGGCTAAAAAAAAATCTGTGAAATACTTGTGGGGTTGATATACTCACTATACCCCTGGATATATTTCTTAAGGGGTGTAGTTTCCCAAATTAGGTCTTTTTAGGAGTGTTTATTAAGTTTTAGCACCTTAGGGTTCCCACAAACCTGTAATAGTGCCAAAAGAAAATCGTAATGAAAATGAGACCCCAAAGTCCAGTAAGTTCTCCTACTACTCTGGAGGTTCTTGGTTGAGTCAAATGGGATAACTCTAAAAACGGCTTATTCAGTCGAATCAATATTAATTTACGTTTCTCTGTTAACTTATGTTTCATTGTGCTACAGTAAAAATGTATTATAATTAAAAATCTTCAAAAAAAATTCAGAAATTTTGAAATTTCACCTCCACTTTTCTTTAATTTCTGTGAAACACCTAAAGGGTTAACACATTTTCTAAGTGTTATTTTGAATACCTTGAGGGTAATTTATCGGGGTGTTTAACATGCAGGCCCATCAAAGTCACATCAGAATTGGACTAGTCCCCAAAAAAAAAATTATGTTGCAAATTTTTTTGAAAATTTAAAAAATTTCTACTAACTTAAAAGCCTCCCAAATTACTAAAAAATGTAAAATATGTTTAAAACATTATGCAAACATTAATTAGACCTATGGTAGATGTTAATTATCTACTCTTTTGTTTGGTATGACTATTTTACACTCAGAAACGTTGAAACTTTAAAATGTATTTTCTAACTTTTCACAACATTTTTTAATTTTTCGCAAATAAACAAGGATTGTATTGTCCAAAATTAAATGCTAACTTAAAGCACAATGTATCATGAGAAAACTCAAAATCACATGGAAATGTAAAAGCATTAAAAAGTTATTCTCAGGTAAAATGAAACATTTAAGATTTGAAAAATTGGGCTTGGTCCTGAAGGGCTTACTCACTATTAAGATTTGCTTTCAACATAAGGGGACTGTTAAATGAAGACATTTTCTAAAGACATTGGTCAGTAGATTTTACTTTAGTCATGAGATACAGACAGTTCAGCAAGTCTCTCAGTGCACAGAGGTTTCTATGGTAACCTGCACACCAGAAACACGTCTGTTTTCTGACTAGCTGAGAGCGAGAGTGACGTCATCCCAAGGTCGGGCTGATGGGGACTGAGCTGTGAAGGAACTTATTAGATTGAACAAGATTAGCTGCAGGAAACAAAAGGTTCAAGTGCTGTGAGCATTGAGGAGCATGGAGTTACCTATAATTGTGTTAGAGAGGGGTTAACTTGCATACTTTAGCCAAAAGTATAGTTTAGCACCATGTTATCCAGTTGGAAACAAAGTATCAAAGTATTGTTCTCAGTAAAATAAACCAAATAATAGTCTTGTAGGAATAAAACCTTCTAACTATTAAACGTGTTTTCTCGCTACAAAGAACATATCTTTAATGATGGGGACAGTAAAAATAAGCACTTTTGCAATTGATATGTATTACCAAATCATTTAGCAGAGCAGATATGAGCTAATCTGTGCGTCTAGAGTTATTTCTGCAGCAAGTGGTTGGGCCATGTTCCTTTTCCCCTTTTCTGTGATTGGCTGCCTTATATTTTATTCAGTCCTGTTGGGACATGCCCCCCTTTGCTGTGATTGGCTGCCTGCACTTTCTGCTTACTCCCCTCTGAGCTGTGTAAATTGAAAGTGAAACAAGGAGCCTCAGCTTCTCTATGCTCCTCTCTCAGCTCTATGTAAAGGATCTGGGCAATTACTTAGTCTGTAGATGCTAGAGTCACTCTTCCCCCATATAACACAGCCTTATACACTCTGCTCCCCCACCCATATAACACAGCCTTAGACAGTCTGTCCCCATAACTCATTTAACACAGCCTTATACAGTTCCCATAACCCATATAACACAGCCTTATACAGTTCCCATAACCCATATAACACAGCTTTATACAGTCTGCTCCCCTATATCTCCTGCCTGATAACAGAGGGGGGAGGGCAGCAGGCATTTCTCACATAGGTTTCATCAGTTCAGGTTGTATGTATAACTGCTTACGCAGGAGGCTGTGATTGTAAGAGAAGAGAGAAGCAGTAAGAGAGATCAACAGCTTAAGGCTATGTCTACACTGCATTGCACAAAAAATGGCCTGAAAGCGGATGTTTTTTTCTGATGCAGGACCGCGGTTTTTGTCACGTTTTGTACAAAAACTGTGGTCGCGTCTCGCTTTTTTGCCGTCACCCATACAATTGTATTTTATTGGAAGATGCCAAGAAAACTAAAAGTGCCGGCGTATTATACAACATGTTGTATAATCCGCCGGTACCAGAAGACGAGCAGAGAAAAGATGAGCTGTGGAGACTGCAGCTCGTCTTTTCTATTGCCGTCAATGGGGCCGCAGGAACGATCATATCTTCTGCGCTTTTAAAAAACTAAAAGCGCTGAAAATACGATTGTAATCCTGTGCAGTGGAGACATAGCCTAAGTCTGCGATGAGAAAACCCCTTAAAAGGGGTTGTCCAGTTTAATACAAATACAGTTAAATAGGGTCAGAGTGGGGAAAAATAGAAAAAAGTGATGCTTACTGTTTGGTACCTCACAACTGTTAGCCCATAGCTCCCCAGGATCCACTCCTTTTCACTTCTGGGTTCTGGTCCCAACACATAGGAGAGTTTCACCCTCCATTTGTTCCCTATGGAGAGCAAATGGTCTCCTTATGATCAAACAAATTAGATTTATATTGGTCAAAGCCACTAATCCTCTGATTACTTGGCTGATGAATTTCAGCATGCAATCCATTTGTTTTCATAAGGAAATAAGATGCTGCTAGAGGTGTCAGGATTGGCTTACTACCCTCTCCCCAATCAAAACAGCATGTGTATTGGAGTTGGATGGAATAGCTGTCAGCAGAATGAGTATTCAGCCAGCAGCTATTTTTAAGTGTTAAGTCAGTCCAAAAAAAGAACCATACATATTAGATAGCTTTTAGCTAAACAAGTTATGTCTTGCAGTCCTCCCATAAACACATACCCTTGGTTGAGCCAAGTGTGCATGTGTGCTGTGTGGGAAGAGGGGAGATAAGAGAAAATTGGAAGCAGCTTATGTTTCCAAGAGCAGAAGAATTGGGTAGTTTAAATTTAACTGCCCGATTCCTTTTTTTCCCAGCGGCACTTGTGGGAGAATCAGCAGTCCACCTTAAACATTAGACTGTTGGTCAGTCCTGCCAAAATCAGTGAATGTGGCAGACAATTATCTAATATGTAGAGCCAACGTAAGTCCTTAATTAGTTCAGAGATATGCAGTGCTTGTCTATAAATCGATGTTACTCCAAACATCCCTCAAGATTATGAGATAACATTAATCTTTGTGACAAATTCAGTCCTGTGTTGAGTTTGTCAGGTGTAAGTTTATATTTTGAGACTCTATTTAAGACTTAAAATTGCCATTTAACCCCTTCCCATCATGTGACATAAATGTATGTTCTTGTATACTGTATGTACTGAACTGCACAATAAAGGTAACATGTCAATTAAACTGTACTGTGTAAACTCAAAATAAAAAAACTAAACCTAAAAACAATGGCACAAATTATTTTTTAAAGTTTTTTTTTTATACAAAGAATTTTGTGGGATGACACTTTGCCTTTGTATGTGGCTCATAAATTTCCAATGGAAACCTTGGGTAGGAGGTAGACTTCTTTACACCTAAAGTAGCACTGAAGGTTTAATAAAGGGTAAAACTTAAAGTGGGCAATGTCACCATATGTGGCCAAAAGAGCCAAATTGGTTCTTGTATCTAAAACAATTCTGTGTCAGCTCGTTCATAAGTCATCAAACACTCTATGGTCTTATAAGGATTTTTTTATAGCCACACACAAGTGGAAGAAAACATCGGAATGGAATAAAATATAATGGAGCACATTTATCAGTAGTGTCTAACTGTAAGACAGTTTGAAGTTAGACTAGACAGTCTTACAATGCACCACATTTATCATAGTGTTGATGAATCTGGCGCAGGTTAGAACTGTCTAGTCTAAGTTTCTACCATCTTTAAGCTGGCTTACTTTTTTGCCACAAACTTCAACAAAATTTTGGCACATTTTTGTTGCATTTTAAGCCAAATCCCTTTCCTGCGAAATCACGCACCTTTTGAAGAGGCCATGCCCCTTTTGTTGGTCGAGGCACAGAAGCATCTGAAACTGTCTAAAACACATAGTAAATGTGGCAAAAAGCTTGTAATATATTATTTTTGGCGCAAATTGTGCCAGAATTCTACCGCAACTGACTTGATAAATGTGCCCCATTATATTTTGTCTGATTCAGAGAGTGAGATTCTTAATTCTGTTTCTCAAATGGGAGGCTTAAAAGATGAAGGCACAGCATTAAAATTATGTTATGTTCTTGAGATTTTCCTAGATGTCATAGACCTCAATAACGTTTTCAAATTCTGTGAGTCCCGGATTAAATTGGATGAGTTTAAAAGAATTGAGTAATTGTTTTTGAAATACTGATATTTGAAAAGCCTACAAAAGTTCAACAGAAATTTTCACATACACTTTAGATCAATGGCTTGTCCATGTTGTTTTTACCTAGAATGTAAAAGATGAGAAAATCATTCAGTAAACCCCAGTTAAAAAAGGGAATGAGACTACAAGATTTGGACTCAAGTAATGCAATTTCACAGGTTTTACTGAGATTATTTTGTTACAGCCACTGTCATGATTGTGCCGGACAGACTCCCAGCTTTGAGCTCTGGTTGCCAGCCACGACCGTTGCTACAAAAAAAGCGGTTTTGGCCGTAGTTTCTTTATATTTGTTTTCACCAGTGTGAACACTGTCATACTCTGCTCTGTTAATTGATTCCTGGTTAATGCCTGTAGTCATCTCCTCCAGAACTCGGCTAGTTAACTTATTTCCTTACAAGTATTTTTGATTGACAGCTTTGTATTCCAACCTGGTCTTTTATTGCTTCCACCTATCACCTCTGTTCTTTGGTTTGTTATAAAAGGGTTCCTGTGCCATTTTTCTTTGCCTGCTATACTGGTTACTTTTTGTGCCTGTACGCTAGCCTGTTACTCTTTCTTGCTTTACCTGTTACCTGACCTTGGCTATACTTACCGACTTTTCCTCTGCTTGGTGATTCTATACTTCTTCTCCCGACTGTTGCTGACCTGGCTAGTTTGACCTTCCGTTATTGTGTTTAGTGTTTGTTTTGTCTGTGTCATGTGTATTCACCTACTTATTGTATCTCTCAGACTGCGGTTGGAGCTGACCTGTGAAGGAGTCAGACACCCCCAAAAGGCAGGGACAGTGGGTTGGGAACAGTGTCAGGGTCTCACTCAGTCGGTGTCTACTTGCGTGCTCCTGACCGGTTTCTCACAGCCACCCTTTCCGCTGAATGGCTTTGGAATTGTCTTGCACATATGGAAATCCTATGTCTCCAGACCTACAGATAATTAAAGGGGTTTTCTCACTACAAATATCAGTTTTCAACATAAAGTGACAGTTAAATGAAGATCTTTTCTAAATACATCGGTCAATATATTTTACTTTAGTCATGAGATAAGAGCATTTTTATGTGCTCTGAAGTGCACACAGTTTTCTTTGATTACTTGCATAGCAGATGGGAGTTTGTTATCTGATTAGCTGAGAACAAGGATGTCTGTCATAGGGTTAGCTGAGAGAAGAGAGTGACCACCCCATTGATGGACTCAGATTGAAGCAACTAATATCTAACAAGATTAGCTTCACTAAACAAAAGGTACATGTACTTGAAGACTGTTAGAGATAACCGTCTCCTGCACTGTCAGAGTAACTGCTCAGTTAGAAAATGAATAAGCTAATCACTACTGTTGAACCACCCACAGCTTGAGGAGACAAAGTAAGGGTATGCTCACACAGCATTTTTGAGCCACATTTTAGCACATTTAACACTCTGGAAAATGGCCCTAAATCAACTTCAAACAATCCTTATTTCTTCTAGTGTAAAATAATTTCACGGCACACCAGTATTATATAATGATATTAAAGTTTTATTAGGGGTAATTACAAAGGAGTGGATCAAGCAAAAAAACTGAAAAATTGATTACTGTACAAGTCCAAATTATCTCATAGATGTCATTAACATAGTTGTTTAGAGTGCCAGATAATAGATGTTAAAATGTGTCGACGTTTTGGCAATATGCCTTTATTGAGTGACATCTAAAATTGAGCAGTCCAAGGGATGAGATATAGAGAATGACAGTAAATGAGGAGCTTTCAGGTAAATGTGTTAGCTGAATAGAGGAGGTAATGTGGGAGCAATGAGGTCACTGTATTAGATGACCAAGTAGTTGCTTCTGAGGTTCAGAGTAACAGGACAGACATTTGGAGATGTCCGCTGAAAGCCAGTAACCATTCTATATGCAATCGTTATTTCTTCTGACATTGAATATAATGAAAAATACCTTGTTTCTCTGAAAATAAGACGTCCCCCAAAAATAAAACCTAGTGCAATTTCTTTTTCAGCCTTAGAATATAAGGCCTCTGCCTGAAACCAGTAACTCGCAGACCTAGTGGCAGTCATATACTACAGCTCTCCTCCATCCCTCCACGCCATAACATTTAAGTCTTAATAGCTCAGATTTCATTTAGATAGGCTCTTCCGCCCCTCCTCTTGCGCACGCCTGTGAGGCCTACCTGGACACACTGATTGTGCACATTCAACAGCGAGAACCGTGTGCTCTCTCCTCAAATCGACTACAAGCTTCATCTAGAGAGTATCTATGGGGCCATGCGTAAGTCTAAAAGACAAAAGTCAAAAAAATTAACCGATGAATTATCAGTGGATTTAGAGACTAGAGTATATCGAAATGTACGAGTCCAGAAGATTGAATGACATTGACTGTCTTTGTATAAATGATTTATATACCATAGCTTGAGTAGAATTCCGGTGACATGGCTTACTAATAAGCCAATATAAGAGAACAGGTCCTATATAGCGCAGAACTCCAAGGTTTAAATAGAAAAAGGTATAAAACACCCAATTTTATTGCAGAAGCTATGTGTAGCGTGCGTATCGCACTTCCTCAGACTTCCTGAATAAATGTTGCTTTTTGTTCATAAATATCGGGATCAGTAAATGTGCCATATATTGTTGTAACATAGGACAATAGTCAACAAGAAATTCCTTTGATGAAGTCAATCAGTTTGGAGCGTGGTTATGCTCGATGTCTGTGATGACACACGACATCTACGAGTATTTAATAAATGATGATTTATTTTGTTCAAATAAATAAACGTGCGAATTCTTGTCCTGTAATAATAAGACTTCACCTGGAAAATAAGACCTAGCTTGTCTTTAGAGCAAAAATTGAATATAAACACTGTCTTATACTTTGGGGAAACAGGTATGCCGTCGTCATTCACACACACTAGCATTATATATCACAAGTGTATAAATTGTCCGCAGCGAAGCGTCTTTGGTATAGACAGATGCAATTTGGCCATGTAAAAAATAAGTCAATCATGTCAATTCTTAAGCGAGTGTATTTACGCTCAAGGTAACAGAAGAAAACAAAAGGATAGTGCATTATTTCTAACTACATTTCAACACTTTGGGCTTCAAAACTAACACGTAAACATATATTTCATTTTAAGCAGATTTGAGAGACGAGCAATTTGAAGAAGTAAATTCTTCTACTTTTACAAAAATTGCATGAAACATATTCCTAAGGCAAAACTGCTAAGAAACTCAGTGACATAGCATGGTGAAAACGTTAGACAGTTAAATTTATTTAACATATTCTTATTTTCCATCCAGACATTAATATAAGGTCAATTAAGAGCTTAAGCAGCAATTTATGTCTCCAAGTGACAGGAATGCTTTTAGTATTTTTAGGAAGAGTATATTAATGAATATAATTTCTAAAAAGAGATTCTCACCACCAATGATTAGCTTTAAACATGTAGGCGTCCAAAGTAAAAAGAGACTATCAGAATAATTTACTATTACGGAGTTCGTGCGTCTCCTTCCAGACATTACGAGGGAGAATCCTCTATCACACTCTTTCCTCTCTCTCTGTGTACACAAACTTGCTTATGAGGAGTAGTTACATGACAAAACATCACTCTCCGAGAGCTCTCTGAGAGAGTGATCGCATTGCCTCCAAAACTCCTCTTAGACCCACAAGATGATTGGTCACCCATGCTGTGTTGTTATCACACTAGCACAGAAACTTGTTATTATCTATGTCTGCTCGAGACAAAACTTTCTAACCTTTTAGAGCTCTGGTAAGCCTTCTGCCATACTTTTTGTAACCCTTCTGTCTTAGCAATTTATCCTCAATCAGCTCATTTTGAGGAATAGAATAGCGCGCAAGATGCCAATCAGTCGGAGGGTGAAACGCACTATTCTGGGATCCGGCGTGAGAGGCGGGGACATATTGCGGGCGGGTATGGAGTGGAGTACTCCGGTTAAGTCTTACAAGGTTAGAAAACCCCTTTGAGTAGTTTTGACCAGCTGTAGTAAGAGAAGTGTTGTAAATCTTGGGCTTCTCAATTGGGCAGAAAAAGTGTAACTCTGATTTGTTTATATTTGTTTTGAAACCGCGCATTGTAGAAAAGTATTCGGTTAGTACAGTTAAATGAGGAAAATCATTTAGCGAATGCAGTGGTTTGATATTCAGCTTGTTCCAAAGATAGTCCTTTAATTTTCTAGTTTTGACAGACAATTTGTGGCAATCTGTCATCATAGAGGAGAATTCCCCCAATAAGGGCCCACGTCTATTATTCAGAGCATAGAGCATTTAAGAACAGCATCACCTGCTCTGCAGGACTAGTTGTGATGATGTAATACATTTGGCAAAACAAATGTTCCTACCTGTTGGCTACATTATACCTAGAGATGGGAATTTCTCAAAAATTCGATTCGGTCACTTCGACGAATTTTCCGACAAAATTCGTTTCGTTCCGAATACTTCGGCACGAATCGTTAAAAAGCGGCTATGATTCCAGGCAGCACAGAGCCTGCAGGTGCTGTAGACGTTGTGCCATGCTTAAATATGAAGAGGGAGCCCTTGTTTGGTCTTCATACAATGTTGTGTTTTTAGTATGACTCGCAGATGACTGCCGCCGCTTTTTAGAATCGCTTCACTTTAAAATTCCCTGGGCACTTAAGAGGGCAAAACTTTACCAAAAAAATGAAGCGGGCGAATGTAGCCCTGATAAAAGTCATGCCCAGCGAAAGCTGGAAAAAGAAAGCTGAGTAGCTCAGGTGGCACATTAGTGGACAAGAGTGTGGAGGTGACCGGCGCAGTCGCCCCCCCCACAGCACCCCGCGCATGAGAGTCAGGCAGTGGCACAATGGACATTCTGGAGGTAGCAAAACATTAGGAAGCCACAGATGGCACAATGACAGAGCGGATAGGTCACCGGCGGCAAGCAGCATTGAAGGTACAACAGTGCACAATGACATTCTGAAGTGCAAAACGGAGGAAGCACAGAGTGGCACATGACTGAGAGCGGAGGTCCACGCGGCAGCAGCATGAGTCAGGCAGAGGCAACAATGATATTCTGGAGGTGGCAAAACAGTTATTAGGCCAAAGGAGTGGCACAATGACTGAAAGTGGAGGGTCACGGCGGCAGCATGCATGAGTCAGGAGCAGTGGCACAATGACACAGTGTGGATGACACGGCAGCAGCCCACAGCAGCAGCATGAGGTCAACAGTGGCACAATGACACATTGTGGAGACAACGCAGCAGCCACAGCACACATGAGGTCTGACAGTGCACAATGACATTTCTGGAGGTGACCAAAAAAGGAGTAGGCCACAGTAGTGTCACAATGACAGAGATTTGTAGGGACTGCGGCAGAAGCAAAAAGCTATGAGGTCAGCGGGGAAGTTGGCACAATGACACAGTGTTGAGGTGACCGCAGCAGCAAACAGCAGCAGCAGCATGTAGGGTCATAGAGTGGCACAAGACATAGAAAAAAGAATGTTGAGGTGGGTGGCAATACCGTCCTTAAAGATGTGGTAGGCAGATGGAAAACTGTCAGCAGATGTGTGGCATCAGTCGGTGGCGGCATCAAATAGTGGCTGGAGGCAGGTAGTTTGGTGGTGGAAATGCCCTGTCGCGAATCCACGCCTGATTCATCTTGACAAAGGTCAGTCCGTTTCCACATTTCCCGTGACCAAGCGGGGTTCTCCTTGGGGGTAACGATTGGCCCCCGCCAGCACTGAACACCCCTCTGTGCCACACTACTGCTGGGCAGGACAGCTTCTCCACTGCAAACTCGGCAAGTTGCGCCCACACACCAGTTGGCTGCCCAGTAGTCAGCGGATCTTCTAACTGGGGTGGCAGAGTGCTGTCCCAAGTAGTGCCCACCCCCTGTTGGTTCAAGGGGAGACTGCTTCCAGGTCCTGCATCTGCTGCTGGCGACTACCATCCTCACTAGGCGGGTGAAGGAAGCTGTCATCAGTGACTCCAGACTTAAGTTTGCTGGCTGATGGAGCTGGTCCTGCTCATATACCTCCCCCCCGCCCCCCCACCTTCCCCCAGAAGCCGCGTGCAGTAGTACATAAGCGCTGAGGAACCCCCCGGTCAAGACCTGTCAGAGGAAAGGACATGCCACACAATCAGGCAACGTGCCAACTGACTATGGAGGATCTCCCTATAGTATTTGATTTGTCCTCCTCTCAATAGCTAGGAAAAAGCTCCCATTTTTAGACCCGGTAGCGAGGGTCCAATAGGGTGGAAGAGGTCAGAATTCATCCCTCGCCGGATGCTGACTATTCGGCTGTTCGACAAGCCAGGCAAATAATCATGCGCGGGTCATCTGCACAAGTGGACTCCGAGGGGCTCCCTGCCTCCATTTCCACTGTATCTGCCACGTGTGCTTGGGGTCATCTGGACTCGTTCTTCCTCATCTCCATCCACCTCCTCCAGCTGCTCCTGCACCTCCTCTCTTGATCACCTGGGTAGAAAACCACTCATGTTCACCAGACAATACTTCCTGCTCCAATGTGCCACCTCCTCCTCCTCTCCCCTCCTCCTCCATTTCAGTCCCCTCCGACTCATGTGTGCCGCGAGATTGTAGTCGCCACGTCTCCAGACCCCTGCTCCAGACAGATTTTCAGCATTCTGTTTCCAGGACATGAAGCAGTGGAAATGACGGTATTCACCGTAGTCTGGCGACGACAATAAACGTCGCCTCCTCGAATGGCCTCAACAAACGGCAGGTGTCACGCATGAGCTGCACTGGCTGACATCAAAGTTACACAGGGGATTCTTCTGTCTGCCTGATGATCAAAAATTCGTTAATGGCTTTTCTCTGTTCATACAGTCCCGATCCAACAGTGCGGCTGAATTCCTGCGGGGAAACATCGCATATCAGAGATGTGTTAGGGGAGCCGTTCTGCCGCTGCAACTCGAAGAGGGTGTTGCTGGCTTTGTACGAATTGGATAAAGTGCATGCACAGTTTTCCTGGCCATTTCAGAATGTTTTCTGAAGATCGTGGAAAGACTTCAGGAACCTTTTCACAACCAGATTGACACGTTGCGCCCATGCAGGGCGCATGGACCATCCCTCCTCGTGCAGCCGGACACCATGTTCCTCCCATTGTCCATCACCAGGTTCCGAATTTGAAGTTAGGCGCGGAGAAAGCCACACATCGATTTCTTGCTGCATGACGCGGAGCATTTTCCTCCCCTGTGTGACTTCGTCGCGACGAGGCTAGCCAGGTGTAAACTGCGTGACCCGCTGTGCCCTACAGCATGTGGTATGATGGAGCAGTACTTGTGAGGTCTGAGATGGGGTTGGAGGAGTAGGATGCGGACATTGGCGCAGGTGCACGCAGTTTTACAATGTGGAGGAGAAAGCGGCGTCTCCTGGTCCAAGTTTGTTGGTGTGCCTGGGCCGGAAGCACATTCACCCAGTGGTCCGTAAAGGACATATACTGGCCCTACCGTGAGTGTACAGCTCCAGACATCCACGCTGCCGTGCACCTTGGATACAAACCGATAAGCCAAGCGAATGACCCCCCCTTCTGTTTCTACCATTTATGAAGTGCTGTACTGCCTTTTTGTAAAAAGAAAATTACGGCTTGGAAACTTCTCCATCTCGGCTCGGCACAAGCCATTAGTTCTCTGAACGGTGCAGAGTCCCACCATTTGGAAGGGAGGGACTGCAATACCAACAACTTGGACAGGATCACGGTCTGCTGCTGCACCTGTATATGTAGTTGGAAGGACGCTACTGTTGTCTCTTTACAATCGCCTCGCTGAACGACTGCTGGCGCCATAGTAGCGAGGAGCATGGGAGCTATCTGACCGGGAATGATGTCATAGAGAAACAGCTCCCTTCTACAGAGGGTGGAGAGGCCTTGACTGGCTGCAATGGTATGTGTCCACTGGGCGCATGCTGCTGCTGGCGGCGGCCAGGATGGAACCACCACATCTGAGCCACTTTTTTTCTCCCAGGCCAACCGGATGGTGACGCACATGTGTTGACAGCAGGGGCCGTGGTGCCAACGTTAGCTTCCCGGGCCATGCTCACTTTCTGCCCACAGATTCGTACATAGACCCATATTCGTCTCCTCTGTGGTCTTAGCAAAGAACTGCCACACCGCCGAGTACAGATTTAACCGCCAATGCTCGCACTGAGTGACTAACGCCGCGCTGCCTTGCTGAGCCGCTGAAGCCCTTACTTTCTTGGACCTGCGAAGCGGGTTTTTTACCCCGTTGCCGCTTGCTCCCGACCTCCCACTGCGCTATCCTGACTGACTCACGGCCACACGACCCACTTGCTGTCTGCGCTTGCTGCCTGACGCCAGCTGACTCCTCTTTTCCTGACGATGATGAAGCCCTTGCCTCACCCGCTCCCAAGTGCGGTCGCTTACATATTCATCTATTTGTGTTTCATCGTCACTGTGTCCTCATCACCGTCTTGGTATGCCGAGGCGACCTCTCACAACAGTGCACCTCCCCCATGCACTCTCCACATCTATACTTGCCGCCTACTGCAAGAAGCAGCGATATTGGCCCCATTTCTTCCGCTGCCAAGTAGCTGCTGTAACCTGCCCTCCTCATAATTGTCATCCTCGATATATAGTTGGCGCTGAGCCCAGACCACATAGTAAGGATCTCTGGCTGAGGGAACCGGATGGGACAAGGACGGGCTGAGGACAGGTGAGGGGCCGCTGACCCGCTCCCGGGCCATGCCATCTAATGGTTTTGAGTTCTGAGGTTCCCACCGCTCATGGCGGGGGTTTTGTCAGATGTCATCTTGAGGAATGGATGACCTAGTCAACCAATCAAGGAACCATTGGTTGCTAGTCAGCACACGGCACGCTAGATGACAGCGTCAGTTGTGGCCTCACCGAGTGGACCCCTGCTGCGACGTCCCTCTTGCTGAGGCTTGCGACCTGGGGCCTGTTTCCAGGAATGTTGTGCCACTGCCAACCTCGCAGGTGCAGATCCTGCCCCTCTCTGTCTGGACATACGGTTTGTTCTAAAAATGTACATGACACTGTTTATGAGGATATCTGTATATGATAAAATATACACCCTGTTATTTGAACTCCAAATGAACCCAGTAACAACCTGGGTAACCTTGGATATAAATTGCGCTCCACAAATGGGGGCCAGGAAAAATTATTTGTATGTGTTAGTTTAAAAACACTGTGTTTTTAACTAAATGTAAAAGCAAAACAGGCTTTAATTTAACCTTTCCGGAACATGAATTAGGCTACAGGAAAAAATGTATATATTTTGGCTTGAAAAATGACGGTTTATTTTTTGTCAGCAACAGCAAAACATCGGCTTAAGTAACCCCTGAATGTAAATTGGCGCCAAAGAATTGAGCTCGCACAAAATAGTAGCTTTGTTGCGTGGTTACGATATGCGTTGTTTTCTGAACGCACACAACAAAGAGTTAACAGTTGTAATAACCTTTGCTTGTTGAATTAGGCTACAGGAAAAATTATATATTTTGTGTTGAAAAAGACGGTTTATTTTTGTCAGCACACAGCAAACACCGCTTAATTAACCCTGGATGTTAATTGCGCCAAAGAATTGAGCCGCACAAAATAGTACCTTTGTAAGCGTGTTACAATTGCGTGTTTTCTACGCCACACAACAAGAGATACAGTTGTAATTAACCCTTGCTTTTGAATTAGGCTACATGAAATATTTATATATATTTGCGTTGAAAAAGACGGTTTCTTGGGGTCAGCACACCAGCAAAACAATGCTTAATTAACCCCTGGATGTAAATTGCGCAATAGAATTGAGCAGCCAAAAATGAAGGTGGTATTGTGTATTGTAAAAACTCTGTTTCTTTAAATGAAATACAACAGAACTGGCTTAGATCCCGCTTGGTGATATAGGAATGTATATGCAGCTGCAGTGATGCCACACTGGATTTCAGATCCAATACCGCCAAAAATTAGAAATATAACATTAAGAGAACAGTCCTGAGACAAGCAGAGACACGCCACAGAAATCGCTTATAGAAAAATCAGTTCTTCAGAAAGCGCTATCACCCGCAGCAGCACCTCCCTGATCAGTACAGGAAGGCGTGTGAGCTCCCGGCGTCGCGCCCGGACTTATATAGTGCGGTGACGTCACCAGAATCCCGCCGGTCTCTGATTGGCTTCATCTCTGCACAATGTCATCAGGCTATGCCCTTCTCCTCCAAGAGTTGCTTGCCCCGATGTACGCCATGTGCTCGCAGCCATTTTATCAATCAAAAGCACCACTTCGTTCACCCCGACAGTACCCAAAGTTCGACTTCGTTCCGAACCGAAGTTTTCCTGAAATTCTAAACGAATTCCACTTCGTTAGAATCGATTCGCCCATCTCTAATTATACCATTAAACACTTTTAAACATGGGACACTTGAAACAACTCTGTAAATGAAAACTTAAAAGATTAAACATACAAAGTGAAACATTTTTTATTAGTGGAATACATTACATACTTTGCACCCACACGAAAATCTACATGATTAATATATAGAAACATAATCAAATTAACTTTAATTTCCTTTTGATGCAGACTAAGTATGCTGAAATTATTCAATTCATATTTCAATGGACATTTCGAGATTTGCAGCACAAGCCATGCCTACAAAGCCTATTTGCAAAGTAAATTTACACTGGATTTTTGACACTAGTGAAAGTTTCCTATTATATTTATTTAAAATTACAGTAGTTTACATTAGTAAAAAGTTCAAACAATTAACATAAAAGATAAATAAGTGCATACAGTTTAAATTTACATAATTCAAACATTCTCAGTTCCTAGTTCTATTATGTGAGTATTAAGTGCAATATGATTACACAAAGTATTTTTACTGCTTTAAACAGCTAATAATTAAACAAAGCCGACTTTTACGGAATTAGGTATTGTCTACTGTTATTCTACTCATTGATTTAATGCTAAGAAAATTTTACAAGTTATAATACCTTAACGGAGTTGTCTGCTCTAGAATATCTTTTCTTTTTAAAGGGTCTGTAAAGTTGGGAACGAACACTCCAACCACTTAGCCTTCAACAGTATACCAAGCTTGAAAAAGAAATGTCGCAATCAAGTGTGCATCCTGCTCATGGTGAAGCAGCTTCTCGCTATTCCACATATGGAACATGTTAAAAAGATACAAGGCTGAGTAAAGACTTTCACAGCTTTGTCAAACAGTCTCCAAAAAAATGGGAATCTCATAAGAGAACAGAGAGTGACTTTTGATCAATATATTTACTATTTTGCCATATCACAAAGCATTATGGGAAAGGAGCTGGAAAGCCTCACTGCGCCCTCTATTAGGTTTGTAACATATCCTCAATTTACTATCTGATTCACTGATCTTGTGAAGAAGCAAAAAAGAATAATTGTCAAGCCAATATGCTCATCGACATTCCCATTTCGGGGTTTTTGCCCATCATAGTGTAGAGGCAGAGCGATATTGGCTTGACTGGTGGAGGCAATGAGATGGCTGAGAAAGGGCAAACATCTCTCCTTATCGAGAGCACCAGTTTAAGGTGTGTAGTGTTTTTTCTGATTGCCATTTAGCCCCTCTACTTAGCATCTGCATATCACAAGGCCATTATGCGAAAGTAGCTGGAAACCACACTGCGCCCTCTATAGGTTGTAACAAATCCTCAATTTACTTCTGATCACTAATCTTTGAGAAGCAAAAAGGAATAATTGTCAAGCTAATATTGCTCACATCTACATACCCGGATCGCCATAGTCACAACTTAAACTCTAATCAGTTCTCAATCTAAAAAACACTAAAACGTAACTTTTATATGTATATACACTTACCCTCTATACACGACTATTTAAAAGCCTATTTCTAACCTCTCAATTTATCCTTTCTAATTGTGAAGGAAAAACTCCTTTTCTATTAATAGTTCTGGTGGAGACCCCCACTATTTACAGGAGAACCTTATATATATCAGTCATTTTACTAATTCCAATAATGGGATCCCAATACATCCTACTTTGGGCAGATCATCCCTAATCTGATGGACAGAGTATAAGAAAGAGGTAGAATCACAATTTAAAATGTCCCATGCTTGACCTCCCCAACATGTTTCACCAGCTAAACTGGCTTGCATCAGGGGGGGTTAGAGGTACGGTCCCATGTGGTCCTAAGCTCATTTCCTTTTATATCATGTTAGGTACACACCCTATACAGGTGCTCACCAATTAGCGCACCAGAGAATCGAACAAAACTCATTCCCCCTTTTACTCTCCTGCATGCATACTGATACTATGTGCAGCTGCTTCTGCTGCCGCCGCCGCTATGTTCTTATGAGCAACATTCCTCAGACAAATTCACCATCTCCATAGCGGGCTTGCACCCTATCTTACCATTCTGCCCGGGTTTTTAAATAGTGTGTATAGAGGTTAAGTGTTATACATAATAAAAGTTACATATTATAGATTGTAAACCGATAGATTTATTTTTCACACTTTGGACAACTTAGTAAATAACCACAGCATTTTCTTCTAAAACAATATAAGTGTTGAAATGTACAGAAAAGTATGATGGACATTTTTGATAAATTTTTGATAAATAAATGAAAAGAAAGAAAGTTTTTTATAGTCTGTAAAATGCTATACATGAACTGTAAGGTTGGGACTGCTGAGACCCCTCCCCGTGTGGTACAGCAAGTCTGTGTGAAATGCATAGTCACCTTTCTGGGTTTGCTGGGTCAGGTGGTGCACTGGCAGAATCAGACATAGACTCACAACTTCAGGGATCTTCCAGGCTTTACTCACAGCTCAATACTTGTAGGACGTTTCACTTCTTTAATGGACTTAATATTCATGGCAGCCTCATGTCGCACTATGTATGAATTGTGAGGGTCACAAATCTCCACTTGACAACAAGAATTACTGATCCCTCCTGTCACACCTCACACGTTTCCAGATTGTATATTTCTTGACCTGTTGTAAATAACTTCTCTATTATATGCCATTTTGGTTATTGTAAAGATCAAAATCCTTTGATGGTCCATAGTCTATTGGTGTATAAGAAGTCTGTGATTTTTTCAGTTACATGTATAACACCATGACGAAGAATGGAGCTAGTACTCCCAAAAGCTCACCATCAAATATACTCAGTTAGCCTCAAAAAAGTATCGCCTGATTTCTTCACTCTTCTACTTCTTTTTGTTACACTTTTTCTAACGCCATGTCGGAAGAAGAGAGCTAGTACTCTCGAAAGCTCACCATCAAATATACTAAGTTAGCCTGAAAAAGGTATCGCCTGATTTCTTCACTCTTCTACTACTTTCTATGGCTAACACGGTACAACATTATACTACTTACACTTGCAGAGTAACACAGCACAGTATTATTATTATTATTATTATTATCACAGTACTCTTCTTCAGTACAATAGCACATTACACAGCACAGTATACTTAACAGTACACAGGTCACCTACTCACACTGCAATTATGGGAGGAACTATGAACATGCTCATCTCCTTCTTCTTCACAGTGTACCCTAGGAAAGAACAGTTTCCCCTCCACTCCCTCTTGTATCCAGTAACCTTTCCCCTTCTACACTATTCTGCCTCAAGTCTAGCGATTGTGCCTAAAGAACCCTTTTTAGCCTCTTGGTATGCTTCCCAGAGACAATCTATGCAGGCCTACTTCTTACAGTTTCTTCAGGATACCTCCCATTCCATTCTAGTTTCACTGTGTTTCCTCACTGTGCTCTACTCTTACCTGCACACGCATTGTGAGTTCAGGAGCTGTTGGAACTTCTCCATCTTGCCCTAAATCATTGCTGTCAAGTGGGTAGGAGATCCCCTTTTTCTTACTGGAACAAAACTCCTTAACTCAACTAACAGAACTTCAGAACTGACTCAGCACGTCACCTTCCCCTTATAACTTTGTAATTCTGAAGTACCTCCCCTTAATGTCCCACTGATTAGCTGC
The DNA here is from genome assembly GCA_025379985.1 of Phyllomedusa bahiana. Classification (NCBI taxonomy): domain Eukaryota; kingdom Metazoa; phylum Chordata; class Amphibia; order Anura; family Hylidae; genus Phyllomedusa; species Phyllomedusa bahiana. The sequence continues at coordinate 27,630 of JAODAL010036554.1, forward strand.
TGGCCCAGCTACACTGTCTGTCTCATTGCTAGCCAAATTAACCCATTCCAGATCTATCTAATAGCAATACATACACGTTTTCCGGTGGATTATAGAATATGTTCTAAGTTTTTTGCTCGGATTTTGGCTTTGAAATCCGACCTCTGAAAATCCGAGCTTCATAGACTACAGTTTGGATTTTCTATTGAGGTCTAAAGAGATGGTTTACATTTGTATTTTTCACAGATTCTAAATAATGAATCCGTATAAAATCCGACCAAAAACCAATCCTTTATAGACATAGCCTAAGAGTGGTCAAGACACTAACAGTGCCAGATAAAGTGCAAGTAACCCCTGTTTGTGCTCCACACAATTATAGTGGCTTCTGTAGTCCCCAGGCTGTAAAAGTGACCCTTCTTTTAAAGTGGTTGTCCATTTAAAAAAATATATATTTTTCTGCTACTAGTGTCCTTTTAAAATTAAAAGAAATGTTCTCACATTTTCCCTCACTAGAGATGATCAAACAGTAAAATGTTCTAGTTTGAGTAGAACTTAGAACAGTAGTGGTTTTCGGCTCGAGGTTCGAGTCGAACTAGGTCTCAAACTAGAACCCCATTAAAGTCAATGGGAGAAGATGTTCTGGTTAATTTTTAAACCGTTACACGTTAGGAGAAGCTGTAATTATCATCCATAACAGTAAAAAGGATACGTCTAACAACTTAGTGAAGAAAATGTGGCTGTAAGAGTGACAGAAAAAAAATGAGAGGCTAAAATACATCATTCTTTTCAATGGCTAACTGAAAAGATGAGGACAGCTTGCAAGCAGGGGGGGCATAGCTATAGGAGGTGCAGCAGTAGCAGCTGCTACAGGGCTCTGTGTCCTGAGGCCTGACACATAGGAGATTTGGAGACAATGTGTTATACAATTAGTGAACTCCCAAAACTGCCGAATGAACTTTTCTCCACTCAGAATAATTTTTCACAACCACTATTATTAAAATATATTTCTTTGTATAGGAGAATTGCAGACATGTGTGTTTAAAATTATCACCCCAATACGCAAAAACAGAACTTTGGGCACTTAGTATAAGTGTAGCAAATCCAAGCACACTGTACAATATAAATCCAAGTATATGAGAGTTAGGCAGTATGTGAGCCTGCAAATGTCGCCAAATAACAGGGTGTGGAAAAGATGCAGCCAGCAATACCAAACGCCCTAACTATTGCTGTCTACGGAGAAGAAAACTTTATTTAACTAAGAGCATTCCTGTACATACAGAGAGAGAGCCTGAAAATGTGTTTTCACAATGGCAATACAGTGAATATATATATAACATGGTCATGTGATTAGCAGCCAATGAAGCCCCTACACGCAGCGATGACGTTTTGACACTTCTATGTGCTCATGCACTGATTGGATGGCCACAAGTGATGAGTTAGTGTGTCGACTATCGTTTATCGGAATTGATGGTCGAATATCGGCAATTATCAGCCCGATATCTGATAGCCAATAATAGATAATCACCGATTACCTTTAAAGTCTATGGAGAGAACAACACCTTCATTCTAACACCCAAACAGGGGAGGAGAAGTGGAATTAACATCCACTACAGTAATCTTGATACGTGCTACATCTTAGGGCAAGAAGAATTAAGCAACAAGAGTCACAGAAAAAAAGTCACAGACTATCAATACCCGTCCTGTACCACAGCATGACCCTTAAACCTGCAGACCCACAAATTAAAAAGTGCCAGTAAGGCAGTAGTATTTTGAACCATCATTTTTAGTTGAACAGGACATTGACTATCCCTATCCTTACTACAAGCATGATCCTCAAACCTGCATGACCCACAGAATAAAAAGTCCGGAAGAAAGTAGTCTTTGATACCACAATTTTTAGTTGAACTGATTTATGACATTACGTTAACTATCATCATCGGGTCGATAGTCGATATCAGCAATTATCAAGGACGATTTCCGATAGTCGATAATAGATTTGTATCGCCGTTGACCATTAAAGTCTATGGATATGAAAGAACACCTTCATTCTTAAACCCAAACAGTGGCTGGAGAAGCTGCAATTACACCACAACAGCAAACTGGATACGTGCCTACATCTTAGGCGAACACACTTAGGTTATAAAAACCACAGGAAAGAAAATCACAGACCCATTCACTATCCCTGTCTTGTACCACAGCATGACTCACAAATTAGAAAGTGGCCAGAAGGGCAGTATTATTTTATGAACATCATTTTACTTAAACTGGACATTGACGTATCCTGTCCTTGAACGCAGCAGACCCTTAAACCTATCTGACCCCCAGATTAAAAAAGTGCCAGAAAAAGGAGTCATTCAACCACCATTTTAGTTGAACTGGACATTGACTATATCTGTCCTGGACTGCAGCATGAGCCCCAAACCTGCATGACCCACAAATTTAAAAAGTGTTGAAAAAGGTAGTCTTTCAAACCACCATTTTAGTTGAAAACTGGACATTGCTATAGCTGGTCCTGGGAAACCTACATAGTTTCAAGTCTTCCTGTACCTCCCTTGTACAATTCAGAGGTATATTTGTATCAGCTATTTGTACATGCAAGTTTTTTTAGTATTTTAATTCTAGAAAACACATTTTTAAAATAGGATGGAATCCCACCACATCTTTATTTCTCTTTTTTTATTGTATTAAATGGGTTGTCTCACTACAGGAATTGCTAGCTATTTTAAAGTCATTTTGCAATATGTGTCCATTAACAGTGTCCTGCCTATTCCTGTTTTTGACGAGCACGCATCACCCTTGACCAATTTTGACAATTGTGAAGAACAAATGTCTGTTAGAAACCGAATTTTGTAGATCGACCTGATATAAAGCTGCATTTCACAGCAAAATGCCCCCAAAAATTCAAAACATGTCCCTTGAGCCACTTTTGACAATTGTGGGAAGAACAAATGGTCTGTTAGAAAGCCACATTTTTTAGAATAGGAACCTTTAGTATATCTGCATTTCACAGTAAAATGCCCCAAAAATTAAAAACATGACCCTTGAGCCACTTTTGACAATTGGTGAATAACAAATAACTGTTAAACCACATTTTTAGAATAGGACCCTGTAGTATATGTTAACGGTCTTGGAGGTGGAATCCACTGGACCACCGTAGCGCTGGGCGTAAGCCCACACCAGGGATGGAATCTAAAGTGGTCCCCGGTTATTTTACCAAGTCCGCCCAAAGCGGGATTGGACTTGCTGGTGCGGAGTCCACCTGTAACGATCAAGAGCTGGTTATGGAGTCTTAGGTTTCAACTTACTAAAGTTACCTAACTTGTAAGAAGCGTGGTCACAGCGCCGAAGTCGGTACACGTGCCGGGTGGTTTTTATACTTGAGGAGCAGGCAGGAATCGTAGTCAGGAATTAAGCCAAAGGTCGGTGCACAATCCGGGCAGCGTCAGTAGGGAGCATGCAGGAATGTAGTCAGGAAGGAAGCCAAAAGGTCGATGCTCAATAGATTCAGAACACAACAGCAACGCAAGAAATGCTAGATTACTTGCAGAGCACAATAATCCTCAAGGAGGACGTGCAAGGCTGGTTCTTAAATAGGAAGTCCAATTTGACCATGGGTGGAGGAAAAAAAAAAAAAAAAATTAAAAAAAGCAAACAGGGGATCAAGACTGAAACTAAAGGGAACAGGGAACTAGGTAAAGGTTCAGCAGAGGAGCTGTCCAGAAAGAGCAAGAAGCACAGGTGAGTAAGAGCAGTCGCCTAGGAAAGCATGGGTCTGAAGTTCAAATTTCCTGACAGTATCCCCTCCTTTCAGGATGGCCCGTGGGACATCTCAGGGGCTGGTTTTTCTGGATAGTCTCTGCTGAAAGGCCTTTGTAAGCCTAGGGCTTGAACATTATTTTCTGGTTCCCATGAATTTCTTCTGGTCCATAACCCCTTCCATATGTACAAGATATTGCAATTGTCCTCTGAAAATTCTAGAGTCCAAAATTTTTTTTCAACAATATATTCTTCCTTGCCCTGGATTTTTACAGGTGCAGGAGGTGGCTGAATCTTCCGGGAAAGGGGTTTTTGTTAAATGGGCTTAGCAATGAGACGGAATACCGGTGATTTTTAGCTGGTTAGGAAGTTTTTTATAAAACGGAAGGCAACTTTCGTTAATTTGTGCCAAAATCTGGAACGGACTATAAATTTCTGACCCAACTTTGGAGATTGGAACATGTGTTTTTTAGATTTTTAGTAGATAGCCAAACCTTTCACCAACTTTAAAGTTGAGGGAAACTTGCGGTGTTTAATCTGCTGATTTTTTATACCTTTCCTAGTTCATTGTAGCATCTCTTATTAGTTTTTCCCTGTGTTTCTTTTTCAGTTGAGTTAATCTGTGTGTAACGGCAGGAATAGTCCGTACTTAATGGTATATTAGGAAATAAATATTTCGGTGTACACCATAATTAGCAAAAAAATAGAGGCTTTGTGGATGTTGAATTATGTTTGGAGATGTTTGTAGGCAAATCCGCTGTTGGTAAATTAGTCCAACCAGCGTCTTGAAGGTCGGAAATAAAACAGCGGAGATACTGTTTCAGACTTTTGGTTTTGTTCTTTCCATCTGGCCATTGGACTGGGGATGAAAGGCAGTAAGAAGATTAACAGTGACTCCTAAGGCTGTACAGAAAATTTTCCAAATCGGGATGAGAATTGAACACCTCTGTCTTGAAACAACATTGTCTGGAATTTCCCGTGCAGCTAAATATTTCCTTGACCATTAATTCTCTGTTTTGTTCAGCCAGTAGAATTCCTCTGGTTGGTACAAAATGGGCCATTTTGTAAGACGATCCACAACAACAAGGATGGAAGTAATTTCCTTAGATGGGGGAAGATCCACAATATAAATCCATAGAAAATTGATCCGCAGGGTCTGGATGGAACTGGAAGCGTGAAGAAGACCTAGAGAGAGGATCGTAGTACCTTGTGTCCTGCACATTTTAAGCAAGAAGGAAACATATTTTCTAACATCTTTCTTACAAATTGGTCCACCAAAAATGAACTAAGCAGTTAGTTCGTAGGTTATTCAATGACACCAGGATACCTGCGAGTTTAGAAATCGTGGACTAGTTGAGGACTTTTCCAAGTTTCGGATGGATTCAGGTACATAAATCTGTAAATTCCTGCTCCAAAACCCTTACTTTAGTAAGAGAGATTCACAACTTAGAAGGACTGGTTAAGAAAAGAGTCATTCTGTATCCATCTCTGAGTCTTGCTGAAAGTTCTTTCGAGTGAAGTATCCCTACAAAATGTTTGGAATGAACAAAATAGTTGGACTCTGTTTTAGACCTCTCCTGTGGTTCAGCCAGAATCCTGGACAAAGCTTCAGCCTTTGCCATTTTCTTGAACCTTGTCGATAAGAAATAATGAAATTGAATCTAGAGAAAAATAAGGCCCCCCCCGTGCTTGTCTTGCCGATAATTTTCTTAGCGTACGGATGAACTCTAGATTTTTGTGGTCCGTAAGTACAGTTATGGGATGATTGGCTCCTTTCCAAAAGAAAGGGCCCATTCAGAGAAGGCAACTTTAATGGCTAACAGTTCTTTATTTCCAATGTCATAGTTTCTTTCTGCAGATGACATGATATGTGAAAGAAATACACATGGATGAAGTTGCATTTTTTCTCCGACTCGTTGAGACAGGACAGCTCCCCAGAGAGTCTGAGGCATCAACTTCAACAATGAAAGGTAACTCCCGGAATTTGGATGGACCAGTATAGGTGCAGAAGTAAAATAAGTCTTTAATTTGTCAAAAGCTATTTGTGCTTCTGGAGACTATGAAAATGCCTTGGATTTCTTTGTAAGGGTTGTAATTGGCAAAATGATCTTGGAGAAGTCTTTAATGAATCTCCTGTAGCAAACCTTATAAATCGTTGAACATCCTTCAAATTTCTTGGAGTGGGCCATTCCACCACAGCTTTGATTTTACTAGGGTCCATACTTAGTCCTTCTGGGGAGATGATATATCCAAGAAATTGAATTTTGGTTTGTTCAAATTCACATTTTTCCAGTTTAAATAAAGATTATTATTCTGTAGTCGTTCCAGGACTAATTTAACATGTCTGCGATGTTCCTCCAAGGTGTCTGAAAATATAAGAATGTCATCAAGGTACACAATGTAACGAATGCAGGTAGTGGATCCGCTGGACCACCGCAAGCGATGGTGTAAGCCGTACCAGGGGACGGAATCTAAGTAGAACCCGGTTTTCACCAGAGCCCGCCGCAAAGCGGGATGGACTTGCTGCGGCGGAGAACTACCAGGGCCCACTGGCGGGACTTGCTTGCGGTGGCAGCCGGCAGTGCGTGGTACAAAATGTGAGACGTGGGTAAAAGTGGGGGACGGGCAAGAGGTCAGGGCGGCGGCAATGGTTTCGTGGTCAAGCACGGCGAAGACGGTTCGGTACACGGTAGACGGATAAAGGCGAAAAATTTTCTCTAAAGGGCAGAAACGCCCTAAAAGACCCCCGGAAAAAGGTGACCCGGAAGGGGAAGGGGGTTAAATGGGGTCACCTGCAGCTTAAACCCAAAAAAAATGGGCGTACTGCCCCTTTAAATCCCGAAGGCCGGCGCGCCGCGCCTAAGGGGGGGCATGCGCATTTCGGCCCGGCCAGGAGAAACGGGAGGACGGGGGGGGGGGAGCGCGGAGAGGTAAGGGGGCAGCCGGCCCCCCCCGCGGGACCGGCAGGGGCCGCCGGCCCCCGGCGGGGGGGCCGCCGAGTGCGCCCGCCCCCGGGCGGGGGGCTGCGGGCCCCCCCCCCACCGGACAGTACCCCCCCCCGGCCTCCCCTTTTCTGGTTTCGGTGAACCGCAATATGAGACCGGGCCGGTGTTTCCTCAGTTTCCCATGTCTCTCCCCCGGGACCGAACCTTCCCAATCAACCAAAATTTGCCGTTCCCCCTAACCGACCTCATAGCCAAGATTTTTTTTGACCCAAATATGTTGGAGGCTACAGACTCGGGAGGGGGGGGACAACTTTTGGGAAAAGGGGTTCAAACCCCCGACGGGGGCTTCGAGAGATACGTGAAAAGATTGGGGTCCGCATGGTGGGGGGAGGGGAGTTTATATGATAGGTTAATACGGTCAGGATTTAAAAAGGGCCCCGGGAAGCGGGGGGCCCCACTTGATGGGGATTTCAACCTGACATATTTGGCGGAAACAGCCAGATTTGTCTCCGGGAGTAAAAGTTTGGGAGCTGGTCCCTTTTTCTGTGCCGGGCCTTATACGGGCAGCAGAGCTGCAGGGACTGACGGTCTCCCCTCCAGATGCCGATAAGTCTGGACCAAGGCACTACAGAGGGCCCCTCGGAGGAGGGGGGCAGAGGGAGGGAGGGCGGGGAATGCCGAATATACAACAAAAAAAGGGGAAACGCACCCGAAGCCCGGAATCCAGGGTTTTTATGAAAATTTGGCCCGGGGTAGGGGGGGGCCCCCCAATCTCCGGCGAGCAGAAAACAAAATGACGTAAGTAACCCCCCCAGGATCTATTTGACCCCTCTCATCCCCCTTGATTGCGGATGGTAGGAGAAGAAAATCAAACTTCACCTGTAATGGGAGCAGAGGGCGCGCCAGAATTGGACACGAACGCCCCCCACGTCAGGCGATGTCTGGGGCGACCGTGCAGGCGGAAATTTGTGACAAAAAAAACAGGGACAAGAGTGGTGCGGAGGAAACCCGGGCAGTGGGACGAAGTGTGACATCTTCAAAAACCACCCGAATGACCCAGATCAGGGTGTTCCCCCAAAGAGGGGAAGGTGGTGAAAAATCCATCGCCACAGGGGGACCAGGGAGTACTGGGTGTAGGCGGGGGGGGACAGCAGCCCGGGGGGGCCCGTGGGGGGCACCTTTTTCCCGGGCACAAGGGGCACAGGCATCCACAAAGTCCTTAGTATCTTTAGCCAGCCCTGGCCCCCAGTAAAACCCGAGAATAAATTGGAACGATCTGCGGGCCCCCGGATGTCCCCCCAAAAACGAGCAGTGTCCCCAATTCGGGATTCCTTGGCAGAGAGGGCCCGAAGTGGGGTCTTGCCAGGAGGTATCTCCGAAGGAGGCGGTGCTGCGGGGACGGCGTTCGGAGTTGGGGCTGGGGTCCTCCCCAGTGACGCAGATGCGCGAGAGGGCATCTGCCCTGATGTTTTTTTTCAGCAGGGCGAAAAAATGGACCCGAAGTCAAATCTGAAAAAAAAAAGGCCCACCGTGCTTCCCGGGGATTGAGGCGCTGGGCCCGCTGGAGATCTAAAAGTTTTTTTGATCCGTAAAACTCGAAAGGATGACGAGCTCCCTCTAGAAGTGCCGCCCTCTTCCGGGCCACTTGATTGCAGTAATTCCGGTCCCCAATAGCATATTTCCTCTCCGCCGACGAGAAGGTCTTAGAGAAGAAGCCGCAGGGGTTTTGTTTTCCCGTTGGGACCCTTTGAGTAAGGATGCCCCGGCCCCCCAGAAGAGGCATCCCCTCCAGAGCAAAAGGCTTCTCAGGGTCGGGGGTGACAAAATGGTGGGGAAGCAAAAGCCGACTTCAAATCTGAGAAGGCTCTTTCAGCGCCGGTGGCCAAATTTGGGCATTAGCCTTTTTTCCTGGGGGAGGGCCCAAATAGGGCCCCCAGAGTAGAAAATGAGGGATAAAAAGTGATTAAAAAATTCGCAAAGCCCAAAAAAAAAGTTGAATGGGTCGAAGGGCAAAAAAGGGCGGGCCATTGCAGGGGTAGCAGAAATTAGTGGGGGTCCATCTGTGCCTCGGTCGGAGACGATGTAACGGGAAAAGGCAGATGGTTTGGGGGAAAAACACCTTCTCTAATTTGGCTACAGGTGGTTTTGCAAGGCGTTGCAGGATAGGCTACTGTGATAGAGGGTCCGGAGGTAGGGGGGAAAACCAGGATGTGTCCAGGTAAACGATGACCAGGGGTGGACAGGGCCCTGAAGATGTCGTTTTCGAACTCTTGAAAGAGCGGGGGCATTGCACACCCGAATGGGATTACCAATACCAAAATGGCCGTCGTGGGGGATTGAAGCAGTCTTCCAATCTCCCTCACGGATTCGATGAGATTATATGCCCCGCGCAGGTCCAATTTGGAGAAAACCTTGGCTCCTGTAGACGGCCCAAAAAGTTCCTAATTAGTGGCAAAGGGACCCCCTTTTTTTTTTCGGTAACTGGTTCAGGCCCCGGTATCGATGCAAGGGGCGGAGAGAACCATCCTTTTTTGAAAAGAAGAAAAACCCGGCTCCAGCGGGTGATGAGGATTGCGAATAAAAACCCCTTTGCAGGTTCTCACGGATTAGTCCGACAGGCCCGAGTCTCTGGTTGGGGAAAAGGGAAACTCTGCCCCGAGGAGGACTGGGCCCCCGGAAGGAGGGGCAATGGGACAGTCTAGGGGGGGATGAGGAGGAAGGGATTCGGGCCTTTTTTTTTTCCGAAAAGGTCCCCGTAGTCCCGGTATTTTGGGGGAAGACCTGGCAGGGCACTGGGGCGACTGAGAGGGGGAATGGCCCCCGGGCGGCCCGGGAAATGGGGACAGGATTCTGGCAGTTGGGGGGGCCCCCGCGTTTTAAAACCCCCCCGGGTCTCCCCGTTTTAGGGTGGGGGATGGAGCGCAGCCACGGAAGACCCAAAAGGGGCGCTGAGGGGCACCCAGGGGGGAATAGAAGGTGATTTTTTCCTTTTGTAAAACCCCTACGCGGGGGGACAATGGCTTGGTTAGGCCAATGGCCTCCTAAGAAATCACCACTCAGGAGGATTTCACCAGGGGCTTTTTCCGAAGGGTCACCGGAAGGCGATCTGGGGCCCCGGGCGGCGGGGAAAAAGTTCCCGCGGATCCAGAAACCAGAAAGGGCGGGTACCCGAAAAAATGAGTCCGGCACCAGACGAGACCTCAAACCCCCATGTAAGGGTGGGGAGTGTGTTCACACCTAGGGGGCGCCTCTCCGACATAAACCCAGGTGCGGGGGTTTCCCGCCGTGAGGGCGAAGCGGGGAACCATTTCGAAAATGAAACCGGGCGGCACAGTAAAGGCACAAAATTCTCTGCCCGACGGCGGGGGCAGCTCCCGTTCGGACGATGTGCCCGGTCCACCCGCATGGGTTTTTTCGTGGTGGACGGAAGTGACGTGTGGTCTTCGAGACCGGGGCCAGGCGAGGCAGTGGCGTGGGCGGCGAGTTCACGCCTGGGGGAGTTCCTCTTGCCGCTCGGCGAAGCGAACATCGATCCGATAGCTAGGTGGATCACTCGCTTAGGGAGGAGGGATCTCTCTAGCCCCTAGGGTTTCCTTAACTCTGCCCGGCAAGCCCTTTTTGAAAAAGGGGACATAGTGCGGCGTCGTTCCAGGGAAGCCTGTGCCAGGGTCCAAAAAAAACTGCGAGCGCCCCACCCAGGGGTCACCCTGGGGGAAGATTCAGTAGAGCGGTCTCGAGAGGATGCCCCTGCCCGGGTCTTCAAAAAATGCGGGAACTCTGGAGGAAAGCCTGTAGGTCCCCCTCCCCCGGGGTCGCCCCGGTCCCAGAGAGGGGTGGCCCAAGCTAGGCCCTTCCGGACAGCGACTGACCACGAAGGGACCCTTAGAACGTTCGTGGGGGAATTGAAGCCACAACTCGCGTGCATGAGCATGGGGGAATAAAACCCCTGCACAGTTTGGAAATCCCCGTCAAATTGGGCAGGTAGTGATAAGGAACGAGAAGTCCCGGGTGCTGGCGGGAGGTGTCCCACAGGAGGGGGAGTCGGGGGGCTGTTGGGTTAGCCAGGGCTGCTGCATCATGGCGGGCAACTGGTTCAGCTGCGGGGTTGTTGCGCAGTTGAAAGTACTGGGCCCTATGCCGTGAGATCCCGGTTTTACCGGGGAAAGGTACCTTGGGGGGATCCATGGCCGGATTTCTGAACGAAAGCAGGGATGGATCCCTGGACCACCACAAAACGTTTTTGTAAACCGTCCAGGGGACGGAAACAAGTAGAACCCGGTTTTCACCAGAGCCCCCCGCAAAGGGGATGGGCTTGTGCGGGGGGAACTACCAGGGTCCCATGGCGTACTTTTTGCGGTGGAAGCCAAGGCAGTGCGTGGTAAAAATCGTAGAAGTAGGCGAAGTCGGGGATGGGGCAAGAGGTCAGGGCAGGCGGCAAGGGTTCTGGTCAAGACACAGAGCGAAACGGTTTCGGTACACGGTAACGGGATAAAAGGCAGAAAAAAGCTTTCTTAAAGGCGAAATGCACAAAGACCCGGCAAAGGGCCCGGGGAAAGGGAAGGGGGTTAAAAATAGGGTCACTGCACCCTTAACCAATAATGGGCGTACTGCCCCTTTAAACCCTAAAGAGCCGGCGCGCGGGCCAAGCGGGGGCATGCGCACTCCGGCCGGCCGAGAACGGGAGGCGCGGGAGCGCGGAGAGGAAGGTAAATGAAGCCTTTTTTTAAATTTTCATCTAAATATCCCTGGGGGTTTTTTAATTCGGTTCAGGAGGTTGAAAATCGCCCAAAAGGAATTTTGGGCCCCAGGAAGCAACTCGGGGGGGCAGTCGTAAGGACGGTTAGGGGGAAATTGATCAGCTTTTTTCTTGCTACGGGACGTCGTAAAACTTTTGGCACTGAGGGGGAAAATTATCATAAGTAGCTGAGAAATCTTGAAACTTGTATTTGTTTTTGGGGTTAATAACTTTGGATGACAATTGTACCTACAGTATGGGAAAGAAAAAGGTAACTGTCCTTAAATCCATTTGATAGAAGGATTGTGAATAGCAAACCAGGGAAATTTCCCTAAAATAAATGGGAATTTGGGAAGTGAAATGAGATGAAAACTGATAGTTTCATTGGATTAGGTTCAATACAGTTCCCTTCAGTTGTTTATGAGTTACGGGCCCAAAAGATAAAGGTGATCCATCAAAGTCCCCATATCAATTGGGTGGTTTTGTTCTGCTCGCAATGTTATTGTCAAGTGCAAATTGAAAATCCAAAAATTGCCCCCTGAACCAGAAACCAAATGGTGAACATTTCTTGTATGGTCCCCAAGTATGAAGTATTGGGATACGAAAAAGAGAGGATGGTAAATAATTTTGTTACAGCAGTGATTCCAGGAAATTTCACCCCGGGCGAGGTGAACAAATGTCGCCCCCCCCCCACCCCCCTAAAAAGATGGGGCCCCAAAATTTCATCACCATAAACCAAAAATCAAAAAGCTTTTTCCCCAAATTTCTCATATAGAACTACCCCAAAAATTTTTACAGTTTCCAAAAACACTGCTGCATGAAAACCCGAATCCAAGACCACAAAAACCACATATCACCCCACACAGTGACGAATAAAAAACCACACCATGACCCAATCCCACCTTAGGACCCAAAAATACAAACTGACCATTATGATATAAAACCCTTTAAATACAACCAATATTCCCCGGGATACAGTGACCATACAGTGGTGGTACCAGTTTACCAGGCTCTTTCAGACATTTAAGCGTTACGTAAAGTTTTATTTAGTGATCACAGAAGACGTCCTGAAGATTGTTCTTTCTCTTCTTTTTCTTTTCCATCTTTCCCAGACGCCATGCGACTCTCCCGACTCTTTACTGTAAAATTTACAAAAAAACATCTCGACTCCCCACTTTATAGCCTTCTTACCAAATTCCTACTCTATACAAATGCCCCATTAAGACCCCATATGGGAGCCATGTAATATGCCCCCTGTAGCCCCGTAGCACCCCCCGTACCAAAGATGCCCCCCTGCCCTGATGCCCCCGTAGCCGGGATGCCCCCGTGGTCAGGGGGATCCCCCCCTTTTAGCCCTGATGCCCCTGCAGCCAGTGAGTCCCCTTGTAGCCAGTGTGCCCCATTGTGCCCGTGAGCCCCCCTTGTAGCCCGGGGAGCCCCCATTGTAGCCAATGATGCCCCCATTTAGCCAATGTCCCCCTGTAGCCATACATGCCCCTGTAGCCCGTGTGCCCCATTGTGCCAGTGAGCCCCCCGTAGCCAGTGATGCCCCCATTGTACCATGATGCCCCCTTGTAGCCATGTGCCCCCATTTTAGCCAGTGATCCCCATTTTTTTCCCGTGATGCCCCCCTGTACCAGTGATGCCCCATTGTAGCCCGTGAGCCCCCATGTACCAGTGATGCCCCCCTGTAGCCTGATGCCCCCATGTAGTCAGTGATCCCCCCATTGTACCAGGATGCCCCCTGTAGCCCGTGATCCCCCCGTAGCCAGTGATGCCTCCATTTTAGCCCGTGATTTCCCCCCGTAGCCAGTGATGCCCCCGTTGTAGCCGTGATGCCCCCTGTACCAGGATGCCCCCCGTAGCCGGATGTCCCCCGTAGCCAGTGAGCCTCCTTGTAGCCGTGATGCCCCCCTTGTAGCCGTGAGCCCCCCCGTAGCCCGTAGTGCCCCCATTGTACCAGTGAGCCCCCCTTGTACCATGATCCCCCCCTTATCCAGGATGCCCCCCTGTAGCCCGTTTAAACCCCCCCGTAGCTATTATAAAAAAACAAAAAAGATCCCTGACCCGGGCCGGCGTCCCGCTTGGGAGCTGCTGAGCGGTTTTTGCAGCGTGACTCATCATGTGCTTACCTGCATCAGTCCCCCGGATCTCCCCGGGTGCAGAGTGCCAGCCCCAGGGGGGGTCAAGCGTCGCAGGGGGCGCGGTGGAAGTTGGCCCCCTGCGACGCTGTGTATGTATCGGCGTCGTGAGCGCTGATACATAGAGGGGAGGACAGGGGGGGAGCGATCCGTTTCCCCCCTCCCCCCTGCGGAGCAGCTGCTGATTGGCGACTGTTATAAAAAAAAGCGCACAGAGTCAGGGGGGATCCTTTGGGAGGGGAGGCAGGCGGCCCCCCCTGGGGGACCGGGCCCGGCCCCCCGGGGGATCGCACGCCCCCCCCGCCCCTAGGAACGGCCCTGGTCTAAGCCACAGATGAGATTTT